>JAUCBJ010005935.1:0-126660 GCA_032718475.1 Nemertoderma westbladi | reverse complement strand
GTAGTTGATTACAGATGTATGTAACTGAAATTTAAATAGTTTGGAGCAATGACTGATTTAAGTTTGAGGTTGATCTTTATTGTATTTAAATTGCTCAAAAATTATTATCAATTTCGTACAATCTGTCCAGTATACATTATGATATCTTAATGGAAATATTTTTATCCTATGCATGCAAGCAAGTAATGAACTAGTAAAATTTGCAACAATGTGCGATTTATATTTATAGGCGACTTACTATTGTTTCATTCTTTGAAAGAGTTTGTGTTTTGAGAAAATTGTAGTATTTTATATGTTTTTGGGACATGCCACACAAACCCTTTGGGGGCGGTGTTGGTGAAACTCGCCTATATTTAGTTTATCTGTTATAGGCCCTATTCAGTATCTTAAATATCGTTATAAGCTCTCATTAGTTTATATTCCCTAGCCTGATTTCACCAATGATTATGTTCCCCTATTACGGTACAGTGAATTCATTACTATTAATAACTTGATATATTCTGCCGTCCTAAGGCAAATCCATGAGGGCCATATTGGTGGTTGGTTAGGTTATTGAAACGTAATTTATATTGTGCGCTTTCTTTCTTTCTCATATTCTGCTTATTGTAGAAGATTCAGCTGTAACAACCATATGGCAGTTAATTAGATTTACAGCTTTCTGACGCTGTGATTGGTTCAATTTCTAGGGCAATCGCAGCTGCTGTACTTGTGTATAGGACATACCTATTTGTTATGTGGTATATAAGGCCTTGGTTTAATATTGAGCGGTGATTATTAATTTATCCCTCATCGTAACGCGATAGAGTTGCTATAGGAAAGCAATAAAATTAAGTTCAAATAGTACTAAATTTAATAGTTATGCAGTATTTATAAATCATTAATTATTAAGTGTATAATAAGTTTGATATATACGGTATATACTGTAATCTGCATTGAAAGTAATATATGAAGAAAGATATAACACAAGACGTTGTTCAACGATTAAAGGGAAACAAGGGGAGCTATTTGCCGCACACGGTGAGTGTCAAGCCATTTGTTCTCTGCCCTTTATTGCCAGTGCACTGTGTGTGATTGACAGCCCTTTGTGTCCGATTGTTGTCCGGTTCAATTACATTCCGGGCACCGTAATCTATACATACACTTCATATATTCATTAAGCCTATTAAAGTACTAATTAATTAGCGTATTGCAACTCAACGTAAAAATACCATCGCTCCGTGACAAATATCGCGTTGTGAGTTAGAAAAAGTCAGCGGCGCGAACAGGTTAGTTAGGTTTCGGTATGGAGATGGTGTTCTGCGCAATAAAATAATTATCTTATATTTAATTATTTACGAGGCAATAAATATACTTTAGTATTTTAGCCGCACAAACTTTCATAACATGTGTGGTAGTGTAAAATATTGAAGTAATTAAATGACTATTTTAAGACTATTTTAATTGCAAAATTATATTATATTAAGAAATTTACTGCTTAAATTTACTTGCACATGCCTTAAACCACAAAGCCACTGAACTTACCAATGGAGATATTTCCAGTGACCATACCATGGACCAATCGCAGGAGACATCTACCTTCTCACCTGTGACACCTTCACATGTGCAATGTGGGCAGTGCTGAAAGGCTATGCAACCAATACAGAACCAAACTACTATGTTTGTATGTTGGATGGGCTAAATGTCTAGCATCAATAAGCTAAACTTGGAACCACCATTATACTATCAGCTGGCTATGATGCCACTACTGCTCAAATTTTGGCGCCCCCCCCCCCCCCCCCCTTCTGCACGCCACTGCACGTTTCGGAAACAAGCTACAGTTCGAAGAAGAAAACTTTGAAGAAAATTTCCCGATTTTTTCCCGAATTCCCAAAGTTCCAGAATTTTACAAAAATATCAGAGTGTTTTATAATGGATATCTCCGGGTAGTAACAAAATTTTGAAAAAAAATAGAAGTCTTTTCCCAGAGAGGTCTGTTTTCGAGCAAGTCGGTACCCACTGGTACGGATTTACCACATTACCTTTCGCTAGGGAGGGGGCAAGCCCCCCCCCCCCCCAAGATACCTGCGGAGGGGCAGATGCCCCCTTAACCCCCTTAATTTATTGTTTATTAAACCGTGCTAAGCACGTTGAACTGGAGCTCTAACAATTCCCCACTAGCGGCAGGCAGGAACTGTAAAAGTCTCTGTAGAATTTCTAATTAAGCAATGCTCTTAGGTAACTACTACTAAATTTCAGATGAATCTGATCTTTGGTTCTATAATTACAGCTATTTTTACGTTTCTGTTAATTCGCCCCCTAGCGGCAGACCGGGGAACTGTAGAAGTCCGTCTGTGTGTAGAATTTCTAAATTTTTTATAGACTACATGTGCACCAAGTTTGGTTCCATTTCATCCATGATTGACCGACTTATTAGCTTTTCAAACATTCCTGCCACAAACATAGCCAGAGGCAGCCACAAACAAATAAAAGCTGCAGGAACTCGAGCGTTAATTAATTTATTAATTATTAAATACTGTTTCAATTAAATTCTTTACGAAAATCTAGTCATCTTCTTTTAAATATGGACCCTGCATTCATGGAAAATATAATATTTGATAATTCATCAGTCAGCCTACGCTAATTTCACAGCAAAGTCCTTGTCATGGCCTGTGTGTAGTAGGCCATGGTACCACCCTACTACCGGTACCGGCTGACCGCGTGACCGGTGGCAACTAGCACTTCAGCACTTGCACAGCAACAGCACTACCGGCGATACACAGGTTGAAATTTATGTAGAGTTTGCTCAACAGTACAGATATAAAATAGTTATCTAAATTATATATATTACTATTGACAAGTATTGAAATATATACCGTTATTCGTGTTATCAGTATTTGCAACATCTGACATTGAAGAGGTGAGAGAAGATGAATACCGGCACTCAACAAAACCAACGCTTATCACAGGTCGGTATGGTTACCTCGAAACCGGCGCGACTGTCCACTCGAATACAACTTCAAAACACAAACGCCAACAATAAACTGAAAGCGAATCGAACGTCTTCAGAAGAATCTGTCATTGGGACGAAGAAAAGGAAGCCGAAACCACGGGAATGGACCACAGCTAAGATTGAATGCTCCCATTGTCAGAGTTCCTGGACCGAAATTGAAACACCAATTGCCGATGTGCTTGATCTCTCAAACCAAAACTTCCTCTGCGGGGTTTGCGCGGCAGTAAAGATTGAAAGTCTGGAAGCTGGCATCCCTAGGTATTATTATTATAAATCAGCCTGCGTTTAATAAATATATTTTAATACAAAACAGGTCGAACGCAAAGAGGCTTATAATGAAGACGAGTACTGCATTGATTATATTCCTATAAACCACCTGGCTTTGCATATTGAACGTGCGTTTGGAAATAAGTTCGTGCTACCCTTCCGTGGGTGGTAGATGTCGCGGTTATGTATTGGTGGGTGGGGGGAGGGGGGGGGGGGGTGCAGATTAAAAGGGGTGAACACGTACTGTCCTCCCCCTTTCTTTGATTAATTGGTGGTGTGGGTTAATCTCTCATAACCTGATTTTGTGATACAGTCGCACAATTTTAACTTGTATCTCATAACTGGGCCTCGTGCTGCGCGAAGGCCCCACGAACGTGTACTTGACCGACATAGCTCTGTGAACTCGACGTGTAATGGTAAAACTCTGCCACTTATATTTCGAATTAAATTAATGGAAGAACAGGAGTCTTACACCCCCAATTTCTTATTCAATTTCAATTTCTTACACCCTCAAAAAATTTTTTAGGTTCCAGGTGTGTCTCGATAGTTACTCCGCCGTTCTGGAAATTTTCATGAAATTCCATCTTGTAGAACCAGCGTAATGGGTACATATGTGTTAACCCACGCCTGACCAGGTTTTTTTTACCACGCTATGTACCAGGTGGGGTCAAATCTGACCCCGAGTACTTTTCTAACTAAGAATGTAAAACTTTGCTATTTTACTTTATACAACTGATCGGAAATGATAATTTTATCATTCAGAAAGTATTTTATGACATTTTTGATGGATGGGAGGTAGGCTACTTTAAACAAGAAATGCAAACTTTGTAATATATTTAATGTCATTGTAATACTCAAATTTTTAATCATTTTTGCTCGCTATACATATATATATATATATAAGTTGGTTCCGCGAAATTATACCTGAATAACAAATTGGAGATTATTTTTGCACTGGGCTGGGGGGGGGGGGGGGGGGGGGGGATAACAGTAGAACATTTTAATAGTTGAGCGAAACAAAGTATTATTCATTATTCGAAACAATTAATAATTATTGGAAATAAACTGGTAACAAAGTATTATGTTAGTAGAATGTTATAGGTAGTAGTAGAGGACCCCTATAGTAGTAGAGATTCCCTATAAGTAAGGTATAATATAGCACAATATAGTATAATATATGACAGATTCACTCGATCCACTCATCCCAAAGAGTGGCATGAGCTACAAACTACTATTTTACTAGAGTGAAGCAAACAAACATGAATATTACACTTTGAACAAGACAAGGGGGTTTTTCTGTCCATTTCACGTGGACACTGTGAACAACGACGTCACTTTGGACTATTATTAGACTCTCTGTAGGGACTAGAAGATCGAGACTCAACAGGTGAGTAAGACTCAACAATGTTTCTAGCAGGTTCGGGGATATTCCTTGAGATACTACGACTAAGTATTGATTGCTTCATAAGTTCTTCAGAAGCTTCGAACAGAAAGTTCCTTCATGTCTTTTGCGCAGTTGGAAACTTTAGATTGTATACCACAAAGGAACAAATTCCATAAATATCTAATGATGTATAAAATAGTATTTGCCACCTTCGTGTGGCTCTCCGTGTTGTCATGATTCCAGCCATTTTATCCATGCAATCAACACCAACTTTATGATGATTATAATATCAGGACGAGCTTTCTCTTCTTGTTCTAGACCTGCATCTGAGTGAAGGGAGCTAATAAGTGTAACTGATTTCGATTTTTTCCGAACGTATTTCACAATCGTACAAGTTGGAAGAAATCGAAAAACGGAAGAATTCAGAGGTCTCCGAGGACAAGGCAACATTTCATATGGGATTTCCGGTTTATTTATCCTCATTGTTCCGAGATAAGTTAATTTTAATTTATAAAGTTCAGACAGAAGGTCCAGGCTGGTAAAAAATTTATCTGCACATATTTCTTCCCGATCCCCTTATTGTTTCAATAAGATCTAAAACAACTCGCCTACATTGATTAGTTTCAGGTGATTTATCTTCCTTACCAGTATACACTTGCCCATTAAACGGGTAAAATGTAGTAGCGTCGGAAATCCACCATATTTTGATTCCATACTTAGCTGGTTTAGACTTAATATACTGCCTAAAATGTAAAAGGGTAACTTCCACGAAATGGGGTCAACATTTCATCCACCGTTGTAAACAGCCCCGGTGCCGGTATATATGATGATTTAATAGTTCGAATTAGTTCCGTCCAAAATTCTCTAATGGGTGCAAGTTGATCGTTTTCTCTTCGAGTAGATCTTGTTCTCTTGTCGTCAAAACGCAAGAAACGTAAAAATTCTGTAAATCTGTTTCGTGATAACGTGGCATTGTATATGGGTCGCCCATATGTTAAATTAAACAATTTATGAATAGGTAATCTTGAATCGTGTTGAATCCCAGCGAAAAAGAGGATTCCAATAAATCCAAGGAGTTCTTTTCATTGGAATGGATTTGTATCTTCTTTTAAAACTCGCAGACGTTCTACGTTGGAGTTTGAAAGAATAATATTAATTTGAGAATCGTTTAAAAAATGTAGTAATACATCTGCAGCAGACATGAAATTTTTTGTTTTTACATGTTGAGGTAATCCTGGAGTCTCTCGTACAATGTTAATCGATTTTTTTCTCGCACTGGTGTAACTGGATCACTGTCCCACTGAATGTTACCTTTTCGAGATAAAAAAGGTTTATGACCTGAAGAAGGGGGATGGTGGGAGCATTTCTTGGAACACCGCGACACCTTCTGACCTTTGCAGTAGGCCCACCAGAAGCATTAGTCCTGTCTGCCGAACCCGAACCCGAAGCAGTAGATACCACGGGTAAACCACGGGTAAACCACGGGTAATGCTTGGGCTATTTTCCTCTTCATAGGAATAGTCTTCGTTTGACAGTTTGAGCTCGGAATCTATTGTCTCAATCAAATCGACCTCATTCTCGTTCCCAGTGTCGCTAGCTTGACCATCATTATCGTCATTATGTGAGAGTACCTCAGGAGGTTCATAAAATCGATCGATCCTCTGAATTCTCCTCCGCTGCAGATCTTTATCCATTGTTCAGCTGATCAATAGGCCTACATACATAATCTAAATAAAATAACCAAACCAGCAATGGGTGCAAAATTATTACAACCTACTGCCCTACAAACCTAGGCCTAGCCTACATTCATTTTGATACTGAAGTACAGTTAGCCTATTTCAATAGGTATGGCTGTATGGGGCCGGGGTAATACTATTTCTACTGCAGGTAGCTACATAGATACTGTACCTGTGTAGCTATGCATAGCTGCATGGTCCCCTGCTAGTGACAGATATGCCTACATGAGTAAACCGGCCGTTGATTTGTCATTATTCAATCACCTCACTGGCTGAAATTTTGAAAAGTAACTGTTAAATATGTAATGGTAAATGTGTACAATTTTTATGAACAGACAGACAGAAACTCAGACAGACAGAAACTCAGACAGACAGAAACTCAGACAGACAGAAACTCAGACAGACAGGATATGGTCTTCATAGCATCTGGTAACATTATATGTAACATCATTTGTCTTTTAGCTTAGCTAAATTAATTAGATATTTAATCATAAGTTTAGTTTTACATATAAATTATTAGTGGGGTCAATTCTGACCCCACTCGGTCATGCGCGTGGTTCAAAACTTTAAATTCAATTAAAAAAAATTCCAATTAAATATTTTTAACATTTTTATGCTAGGGAGGTTTATAATACATAAGGTAACGAATTAGTAAAGTTTTAGCATATTTCAAATAGTTTAACAGTGTTTAGTAGAGGCAAAGTGACGCTTGGGGTCAGATTTGACCCCTGTGGGCCTTCGTGGGTTTTAATAGTAAAATGTACGGGGATAGCCTGGGGTACCATCTCCCTTTAAAGAGATTGGTCTTCTATATCTAGGATATTTACAGTAGGTGTGATAGAAGATGCTACAAACTTAGAAGTTCTCCCATAACAGGACTGCTCTCAGTACTTTGTCTACAATGCTGTATAGCAATATAATCAAACCTACAGCTCATTGAGACACACGCAACAATTTCATAGTATGTAAAGTATTAGATCTGTCCTCAAATGGATCACGCCACCAGATACTACTGTATGAAAGCACCGCGGACCATGATGTCCTCTGACATCTTTACGGTTCTACTGTATCATGAACACACTTAAGACTTTTGATGAGTAGTTACTGTACAGTATTATTTATAGTGTTTCACTATTGTGTTTATTATTATTATTATTATTATTGATATGTATTATTTCTGTAATTATTAGCTTTATAATGGTTCAGTAAGATTATTTGGATAAAGTAGGCCTTCTACTTGGCCGACATTGTTTCTGGGTATGCCGGAATTTCGCACAGTGAAATCTGATCATTAGTATTAGATCCAATAGAATAAAATATGTTTCAATGATTCGCGATGTTTGTTGTCAGCTATATCTACAATTTTTTCAACTTTTAATAAAATGATTCGTACCTAACGTAAATCGAATTTTTTGTTTAATGTGTCTGTATTACAGCTTTTATAATTAGTATTATTATTTAAATCATTTATATTTATTTTGGTGCTTATTAATTAGTTACCTAAGTTTTTAAATATATATTAAGCATTTTTATCATCCATTATCACCCATCATCTACCTAAGACCAGCCGAGGTTTGCCAATACGTATGAATGATTTACAGTATTTATTTAATTAGTGGTAGAGTTGGCTTATATACATATTTAGGGAGGGCGGAATTTGGCTAATATTTTACATTTTCCAGCAGAGTGATTGAGGGAACCCCATGTTAATAAATGATATTAGTAGTTAAGTTACCTGGCAACTAAAGTGGCCCCACCCAACAACAACTATCAGTTACGGTACCGGTATATATACTAAAGTTAATTAAGGCTAATTTTGTCTCTCCCACTGCCAGTAAAGAGACCCTCATTTGAAATTCAAATAAGTATATTAAACACTTGTTAATTTATGAATTATAATAAATTTATAAAAAGTTAAAATTTGTATACATTCAGTTTCATTGGAATGACGGGGTGTTAGGTGTGGAAGGCCACACATAGTGCCACAAACGATGGGTGGCCCGTTTTATTTTACTTTGTGGCTGCAACTGGGGCTGTTCTTGCTATGGACAGCCTCGTTGTGTCAGGGTAAGTACCAGTAGAATAGTAATTATTGGTATTTAACAATTGAGTTTATTCATTGGAACTGGAAACAGAAATCAAATAGCGTAATGTGTAAACAAGCAATATAAATAATTCCTCTTTATATACTGTATACCCTATCTACGACAAATTTGACAACACTACCTACAAGCTACAAACAGCACTTTCCCTTTGGCCATCTACACAAGGTCATTTAATCTCGTGTACGGTACTTTGTTCCAAAACCTTCTTTTGTGAACTTTTTTCAAATGGGTTGCTAACTTTGTACCAATAGTTGTGAACTTTGTTCCAATAGGATTCGAACTTTGTTCCAATAGGATTCGAACTTTGTTCCTATGAACCCTACACCTAGGTTTTTAGTGACTAACATAAGAATTCCGGCATAACAACGATATTATGATTACGAATCGAATATATACCAACTATTTCCTTCAGTGTTGTAGTCCATAACTACTCATCTACAAATGTGTTAGTCAAAGTCAAGCTACCATTAAAGCATACCGTAGAACATCGCCGTGACTGTCACAAAAGTCAACCCCCCCCCCCTTGTCACAAAATGTCACGCAAGCTAGACCCCCCCCCCCCCTTTTGCGGGACATACTTTATGAACGCCCCGCCTGTAGAGTACAATGGTTCTATACATAATAGTACTAAATATGTTCGATATTATTATGCACGCACGTTTAATTGCGTGTACTTTTGTATATTATGAATGACCATTTATTTGTTGCTATTTATATAGACACTGGGTAAAGACGAAGTTTGTTTTGAAACTCCATAATATTTTTAATGAATTTGCGACCGGTTGCTACGTCTTTTGTATCGTTATCACCATGGCGTCCTGTTTCCAATGTGATCCCCTTCTCCGGTAGACTTTCCTCAAGATTATCCATGAAGTTGGGATCGTTTCTCATGTTACCTACAACCTGGAAGGATAACTTCTTACCCGCAGCAGATTCTGGTAACGCTTTGAAAAACCAACTCTTGAATTCTTCAACTGACAATTTCGTCAAATGTGAAATTTCATGCACGCGTCTGTTGAACAGATACGTGCGATTTAGAATTTCTCGCCAATTTCGTGATACTTCCTCTCCTAGGCTATTTTCCTCTGCCACTTTACTGCTAATTAACCCTTCAACCAGCTCACCAAACATATGTTTGCTCATTAGTCGAATCTTTCTTTTCATAGTAGTTAGGCATTCCTCGATCTTGTTATCAACATGATTAGGACTGTGCCTATCTATTTGGTAGATGACTTGGATGTGAAATCCGATTGTGCCGAATATCGGCCGCATCTCACAACGGATGTCGTAACCGAGTTGTTCCTTTGTGCGCAGAATCTCAGACACCGGTTCGACTAGAAAGTCTGTCAAAATTTCCATCATTAGCAACGTGTCGATGGTGGAAGATCCGAACTGGTAGTAGTTAGAGGTAACGGAATTGACATCCCCCGCCATGGGGTTGCGAACTCGAAGAACGTGTTGTCCCCAGGGAATCTCATAAACTCTAAGATGAGGAATCGCCCATTTATCAAGAACCCCGAGTTGTAGTTGACTGATCACAACATCAACATATTCCAAGGCATCTTCCTTCGTTAAATTCCCTTGTATTAGTCCATTAATGTGCAAATTATGCAGCAATCTATTTAGGTAGGTTCTAAGATCACTCAAATGAATAGATTCAAGAATTTGATATTGATCTCTTGTGTTCCAGTAACTTTGGGGTAACACTCGCAATCTCATTTCCTTGCAAAGTATTTGTGGGTTTCGCATAGCATTTTGACATTCCCTCGCAAACATTTTCTTTGCTACATCAAATACTTCTTGACAACATTCAAACTCAGCTATGAAACGTATAACCGTTTTCATAAGAAGAAGCAATTTGTCATTGTAACCGTGAAGAGAAAGTACTAATCCCAAATGACCAGTGTACACTCTGTAATTCATATCAGCAGACCTTGCGTTATACAGAACTGGGGCTAACCGTTGCATAATAATCATTGCTAAAAGTTGCCCAGTGACAAATTCAAATGGTGCCCTGTAATTGAAATTGGTCATAAGGTGGAATTTCACATATGCCTTGGGTACTCTGAATTTTAAATCCGGTTGAAACCAAACTTGGCATCCGAGATTGTCGCAAATTAATGTGGGTTTCTTACGATATTTGATGAGTTCATCAGCGTCATACGAATTACAAGTATTGTCATCCCATTTTATAGCAAAGTCATGTGGTATGTATTTGTTTTGTGGCGGGAGATGCAAGTACTCAAGTTGTTGGTCGGTTTCCCAAGTATTATTTTGATCTTCAGGGATGTCTTCTACCCCGTATTGTGTGCCGAACCATGGCTCAACTAAGTTGAATTTATTTGTAAAGTAATGTTTTGAGACAAGTCGATAATTTGCGGCTCGTGGTGTTAGTAAATGCAAAACTGTATCAACAACCTCTGAACCTGATGTGAGAACCAAGTAGTCCCCTATTAAATAGTCCTCTGGGTTGTATTTTTGCATAGCGCACGCAATATTATCTACATTTATCTCAGGATCTGTTTCGCTTCTGAAAACAAATTCCAACTGAGATATATTGGCAATATCACTCCAGAGCCAATCATAAGGTTGACATCTGTTTAACATATTTATATACTGATGGACAATGTTGATAACAGTCATAACATTCTTAAGACCATCATGAGTTAGAAATATGTCAACATGAAAAAGACTTTGGAATGAGTTATCCTCAAATCCGCTGTCTGTTTGACCTGCTACGATTTCAACAGCCCATAGTCGTTTCCTTAAGTAATTTATTATAGACCCTTCGCCTTCATGACCTAATAAACTGGATAAAAATACGAGAGGTTTCTCTTTATAAAACTGGAATGTTGAATCTATAGACCAGGTCACACATATTTTATTGTGATCGAAGATAGGTCTAATGTGTAATATTTTGTTGAAGCTTTCACGAATAAAAGGATATTTTTTAAGAAAAACTCGCTCTATATTTTCGTCTTTGGTCTCCAAGTTTGCGTGAAATTTAGAAAATGATTTAGTCACCCATTTCTCCACTGTTTCCAATGGGTGAAGAGACTGTACACATATTGTTATCAATCGTTTCTTATAAATGTCTTCATAAAACTTTACAATTCTGTCTCTTACATTGATGCCTTCCCGCTCAGGGATTGTGGACAATGTTTCTATATTCCCCCAAAAGAAGCGCGACATTGGATGAGATGGTTTAACCGTTGTTTGAAGAACCTGTTCTTGACGATGGCAGTCGGTTGTGCTCTTCATTTGAAACTCGCTATCGAGCGCTTTTAGTTCTTTCTTCATCGAATCTTTATCAAACAATGGTGATATAAAATAACTCGCAAACCGTTCCAAAGCTTCTTTGAGAAACTCTTGCTGTATGGAAAAATGAAACACTGTACGTTCGTGGTCTGTGTAGGCATTTTCCGATTCTCCGTGCTCATCGATAAAGGTTTCCCAGCTGTTCTCCTTCGGATACTTCTTACTGCCCATGAACAACATATGCTCGAGGAAGTGAGCCAATCCCGGCAATCCATCAGGATCATCGAAGCTACCAGCGCCCACACACAATGCAACGGCCGCCTTCTTTTCCTCTGACGTCAGAATGCTGCTGTTCCTAATGTATTTGTCGCTCAGCAAACACGACGTTCCACTACTACTACTACTACTAGACCCACTGACGTCATTCACTGTTTCAACGTCATCTTCTACAGAAGACAACCCTTGCTTTTCATTGTTTTTTTTGAACAGGGATTCCAGACTTGGTCTTTCAATCGGCTTTCCGAATTTGACTACATCCTGAATGAGAAGTACTTTGATACCACTGCCTTCGAGGGTAAATGGTTTGTAATGTTTATTATCCGCTGGGCCTTTAATAACAGGTTCTGAGTAATTGAGTGGGATGTCAGCAAGGAGATTTTTGGAAGACATCAGCTAATTCTCTTGAACAATATTAATATTAATATACAACAATACAACAATACAAAAATCATAAAATATATAATTAATTAATTAATACTTATGTACGTACGTTCCATCGGTACTACTATGTTATGGGTACCCACTTTTTGACCATTTATTTGACAATGTTAATGGCTATTATCTTGAGGTTTTTTGTTTTATAACATTAATGTCATCTTCTGTTAGACGTTAGCTATTGTTTTTTTTATGGTAGCTAGTGATTTCTTTTAGGTAGCTACTGTTTTTAAAATTACAAAACCAAATTTTTGGCCCCAAATTTTTGAGCAATTATTTTTACCATATTATTGGATATTATCATGTTGTTTTTCGTTCTAGAACATAAATTTCACCTTCTGAGAGAGGTTACCTATTATTTTTTATTAAAGTAGCTAGTGTTTTTAAAAGTAGCTAGAGATCTTAAAATTACAAAATAATATTTTGGACCATGTTAATGGATATTATCAAGATGGTTTTTTGTTCTAGAACATAAATTATTTCACCTTCTGAGCGAGGTTAGCTATTATTTTTTATTATGGTAGCTAGTGTTTTTAAAGGTAGATAGATAGTGATCTTAAAATTAGAAAAGAAATTTTGTAGTGCCCCTTTTATTTAGACAATTTCCATATCATCAATATATTCTTCTGTAGAAATGACTAATAAAAAGATAAATAAATCTAGTAATAAGTAAAATAGGCCTAAATAAGTAAAATATGTAAAAACTCTATTTTTACATCTGTATCTCATATTTTGTATAAAAAACTAGCTAGTGAATAATTACTAGCTACGTTGACTATCAAATAAAAATTACTAGCTGCCATGACTCATAAATTATTCCATGCAAATATATAATTGAGAATTAAATTACCAGTATATCTTACATTTACTAGCTAATAAATAGTACTAGCTAACACAAAATTAATAGTACTAGCTCCATCTTACTGTCAGAAGGTCAAATATTTGTTCTAGATAAAAAACTTCAAAATAAAATATATTTTTACAAGAAAATAGTTGGTCAAATTTTTTTTCAATTTTTCCATTATAATTTTTTTCAATAGGTAATAAAAAGTACTAGCTATAACACAAAATCAAAATTACTAGCTACCATCGTACTGGCAGAAGGTTAAATACTTGTTCTAGAACAAAAAACCTCATGATAAAAGCAATTTTCATATGAATAAATTTGTTTAAAAAGTGGGTACCCATAACATAGTAGTACCCGTTCCATCTAAGTATATTACGTGTAAATGTTTGTTTATACAGTACTGTATTTACACCATCTCCCTTAATAGGCGAGTCAATCTAGCCGAAAAAGGGTGTCAACCCATAACAAATTCGCAATTCATCCAAACCAATTTTATTTTATTCTAAATTACCTTGTTAATACCCCCAAAAAAGTCTATAAAAATATATTATGCGGATCACCTTCAATTTCCTGTTTCTTTCCTTAGCAACATGGATTTTACATAGCAACAAGGGGTCTATTGGTGGTATTTTCTCCAAATTTGGTACAGACAAACTTTACTCTAATGACTATCGATTGACTGAAGTATGCACTTCTAGATAGTTACCAATTTAGTTTTCAGAGCAACGGAAATTTGTGTAATAATTTAACAATTTTTAATACCAATTTTGCTGGTACAATATAAGGATCTTATTTACACAACTTCTCTACTAAACGGGTGGATATAACCTCGCCCATCGGATTTATCGACCTCAAAAACCCTTATCCCCAAAAAAATTATTTGTTATATGATAAACTATTGCGGTTTTCAAACTAAAACAAATAAATAAATTACACCTAAAATCAATAGAGCAATCACAATTTAATTATGTGAAAAATCTTCACTAATATTAATGGAAATTATGAAATTTCCTTGCAGTAGAATTGTATAATTTTTTTACAACAGTTTCCTTAATATATCGTGAAGTTTTTGATATATTTAAAAATTTGATGTGACTTCTAGTTTCAGAGATATAGCAATTAATGTGTAACACGCCAGTGTAAATATTACTAATTTCACATTGAATCACAGCTTATTGTGAAATTAATTAAATTATTCTAGAACATCACCAATTTGCTACTTACTTTTCCCTACTGTTCCTTTTGTTTGGCTTCTGTTATGCAAATTTACGCAGAATTTCCATGAATAAACATATGATCCGCAAAATAAAATTTTATAGACTTTTTTTTGGTAATTAATAAGGTAATATAGAATCCAAAATGTGTGGTTCGGATTGATTGCGAAATACTTATGGGTTTTTTGCTAGATTGACTCGACTATAAATACCACAACCATTTCTAGTAAGTACCCCCCCACCCCTAAATTGTTTTCAAATTTCAATCACATGCTATGAAATTTGGTACGATGATAGTTCGACAACTTTTCTTACTGTTGGCCTGGCCGGCAAGTAAGATATTTTCAATATTTGAGCTATTTCGATACAACAAGCCGATAAAATTGGCTATTTGACAATTTTTAGCCACCTCCGTCAGTTTTATTTTTGGCCTTTGGAATGTAATCTAGATATCATTAGAACAGCCTTCATCTGTAGATTCCGAATCCGAAACAACTTTCAATTTCACCAATAACTTCCGGAGATATTATATTTATAATATTATAATATAATATGATTATATTTACTGAAGTTATATTAATTACGCGCAATGAAGAAACAACATGTAGAGTTTTAAACGCTCAGCTAAATAATAATTAATATTCTAGAATGAAGACAAAAAACATTAGAATTATAGCGATTTACGTCTCAAAATTTACAGCGTAGTATTTTGATAATATCTTTGGCAATTTCTTGTGAAATTTAAAACGGTTTTCAGATTCGGAATCTGCAGATGAAGATATCTAGATTATATTTCAAAGACGAGAAATAAATCCGATGGAGGTGGCTATATATATTATTGTCAAATAGACGATTTTTATCGGCTTGTTGTATCGAAATAGCACAGAAATTTAAAAATCCTGCCCTGCCAGCAGTAAAAACTAACATCATACCAAATTTCGTAGCATATGTTTGAAATTAAAAAAAAATAAGTTAGATGAGGCTAAAATTGGTTGTTGTATTAAGGGAGATGTTTGTTGTTCACAGCGTTACATATAACATGTAGCTACAGTGACAGTTACAAACCTTTTGTTAGTATCAATAGCAACGAAAAAGAAATATTAAGGAAAATAGTGTGTTCCTTTATACAGATACAGCCTGACTTATTGCACAGTGCTAAAATATTAGAAGATAAATGGTTTACATATTAATTCAATATTATAATCAATAAATGTATGTTCTGGTGCAACTGTTCACCAGATATTGAACAAATTTACTTCACAATTTATACTTCGGAATCCCGTTGAAAAACAGTCGGGAATAACATACATACACCACACTAACGTACTTACATCTCAAGCACACTAAATAACTTACCTGCACCACACTTACGTACTTACATCTCAGGCACACTAAATAACTAACATACACCACCTTAACGTACTTACATTTCAGGCACACTAAATAACTTACATACACCACACTAACGTACTTACATTTCAGGCACACTAAATAATTTACATACACCACACTAACGTACTTACATCTCAGGCACACTAAATAATTTACATACACCACCTTAACGTACTTACATCTCAGGCACACTAAATAACTTACATACACCACACTAACGTACTTACATCTCAGGCACACTAAATAACTTACCTGCACCACACTTACGTACTTACATCTCAGGCACACTAAATAACTTACATACACCACACTAACGTACTTACATCTCAGGCACACTAAATAACTTACCTGCACCACACTTACGTACTTACATCTCAGGCACACTAAATAATTTACATACACCACACTAACGTACTTACATCTCAGGCACACTAAATAACTTACCTGCACCACACTTACGTACTTACATCTCAGGCACACTAAATAACTTACATACACCACACTAACGTACTTACATCTCAGGCACACTAAATAACGTACATACACCACCTTAACGTACTTACATCTCAGGCACACTAAATAACTTACATACACCACACTAACGTACTTACATCTCAGGCACACTAAATAACTTACATAAACCACCTTAACGTACTTACATCTCAGGCACACTAAATAACTTACATACACCACCTTAACGTACTTACATCTCAGGCACACTAAATAACTTACATACACCACCTTAACGTACTTACATCTCAGGCACACTAAATAACTTACATACACCACACTAACGTACTTACATCTCAGGCACACTAAATAACTTACATACACCACATTAACGTACTTACATCTCAGGCACACTAAATAACTTACATAAACCACCTTAACGTACTTACATCTCAGGCACACTAAATAACTTACATAAACCACCTTAACGTACTTACATCTCAGGCACACTAAATAACTTACATAAACCACCTTAACGTACTTACATCTCAGGCACACTAAATAACTTACATACATCACCTTA
Source organism: Nemertoderma westbladi (assembly GCA_032718475.1). Classification (NCBI taxonomy): domain Eukaryota; kingdom Metazoa; phylum Xenacoelomorpha; order Nemertodermatida; family Nemertodermatidae; genus Nemertoderma; species Nemertoderma westbladi. Next base: position 109,721 of record JAUCBJ010005935.1, on the reverse strand, counting down.
ACGTACTTACATCTCAGGCACACTAAATAACTTACATACACCACCTTAACGTACTTACATCTCAGGCACACTAAATAACTTACATACACCACCTTAACGTACTTACATCTCAGGCACACTAAATAACTTACATACACCACCTTAACGTACTTACATCTCAGGCACACTAAATAACTTACATACACCACACTAACGTTCTTACATCTCAGGCACACTAAATAACTTACATACACCACACTAACGTACTTACATCTCAGGCACACTAAATAACTTACCTGCACCACACTAACGTACTTACATCTCAGGCACACTAAATAACTAACATACACCACCTTAACGTACTTACATTTCAGGCACACTAAATAACTTACATACACCACCTTAACGTACTTACATCTCAGGCACACTTAATAACTTACATACACCACACTAACGTACTTACATTTCAGGCACACTAAATAATTTACATACACCACACTAACGTACTTACATCTCAGGCACACTAAATAATTTACATACACCACCTTAACGTACTTACATCTCAGGAACACTAAATAACTTACATACACCACACTAACGTACTTACATCTCAGGCACACTAAATAACGTACATACACCACCTTAACGTACTTACATCTCAGGGACACTAAATAACTTACATAAACCACCTTAACGTACTTACATCTCAGGCACACTAAATAACTTACATACACCACATTAACGTACTTACATCTCAGGCACACTAAATAACTTACATACACCACCTTAACGTACTTACATCTCAGGCACACTAAATAACTTAAATACACCACACTAAAGTACTCACATCTATAACACACTAAATAACTTACATACACCACCTTAACGTACTTACATCCCAGGCACACTAAATAACTTACATACACCACCTTAACGTACTTACATCTCAGGCACACTAAATAACTTACATACACCACCTTAACATACTTACATCTCAGGCACACTAAATAACTTAAATACACCACACTAAAGTACTCACATCTATAGCACAATAAATAACTTACATACACCACCTTAACGTACTTACATCTCAGGCACACTAAATAACTTACGTACTTACATCTCAGGCACACTAAATAACTTACATACACCACCTTAACGTACTTACATCTCAGGCACACTAAATAACTTACATACACCACCTTAACGTACTTACATCTCAGGCACACTAAATAACTTACATACACCACCTTAACGTACTTACATCTCAGGCACACTAAATAACTTAAATACACCACACTAAAGTACTCACATCTATAACACACTAAATAACTTACATACACCACCTTAACGTACTTATATCCCAGGCACACTAAATAACTTACATACACCACCTTAACGTACTTACATCTCAGGCACACTAAATAACTTACATACACCACCTTAACGTACTTACATCTCAGGCACACTAAATAACTTAAATACACCACACTAAAGTACTCACATCTATAACACACTAAATAACTTACATACACCACCTTAACGTACTTACATCCCAGGCACACTAAATAACTTACATACACCACCTTAACGTACTTACATCTCAGGCACACTAAATAACATACATACACCACATTAACGTACTTACATCTCAGGTACACTAAATAACTTACATACACCACCTTAACGTACTTACATCTCAGGCACACTAAATAACTTACATACACCACACTAAAGTACTCACATCTATAACACACAAAATAACTTACATACACCACCTTAACATACTTACATCTCAGGCACACTAAATAACTTACATACACCACCTTAACGTACTTACATCTCAGGCACACTAAATAACTTACATACACTACACTAAAGTACTCACATCTATAACACACTAAATAACTTACATACACCACCTTAACGTACTTACATCTCAGGCACACTAAATAACTTACATACACCACACTAACGTACTTACATCTCAGGCACACTAAATAACTTACATACACCACCTTAACGTACTTACAAAGTACTTACATCACGTATGGTGTAAAGACTACGGTGTGGGATGATCTTTATAGAGAATCGACAGGTTGCGTCCTGATCACCTTAGCTTGCATTATCACATGTGGAACTAAGTTGGAACTAAGTTCGCAACCATAGGAACTAAGTTCGCAACCATTGGAACAATGTTCGCAACCATTGGTACAAAGTTCGCAACCATTGGCACAAAGTTCGCAACCATTGAAACTAAGTTCGCTACCATTGGAACTAAGTTCGCAACCATTGGAACTAAGTTCGCGACCATTGGAACAATATTCGCAGTTGAACTACTCTCATTGGAACAAAGTTCGCAACCATTGGAACAAAGTTCGCAACCATTGGCACAAAGTTCGCAACCATTGGAACTAAGTTCGCAACCATTGGAACTAAGTTCGCAACCATTGGAACAAAGTTCGCAACCATTGGCACAAAGTTCGCAACCATTGAAACTAAGTTCGCGACCATTGGAACAAAGTTCGCAACCATTGGAACAAAGTTCGCAACCATTGGCACAAAGTTCGCAACCATTGAAACTAAGTTCGCTACCATTGGAACTAAGTTCGCAACCATTGGAACAAAGTTCGCAACCATTGGAACAATGTTCGCAGTTGGACTACTCTCATTGGAACAAAGTTCGCAACCATTGGAACAAAGTTCGCAACCATTAGAACTAAGTTCGCGACCATTGGAACAAAGTTCGCTACCATTGGAACAAAGTTCGCAACCATTGGAACAAAGTTCGCAACCATTGGCACAAAGTTCGCAACCATTGGAACAAAGTTCGCAACCATTGGCACAAAGTTCGCAACCATTGAAACTAAGTTCGCAACCATTGGAACAATGTTCGCAGTTGGACTACTCTCATTGGAACAAAGTTCGCAACCATTGGAACAAAGTTCGCAACCATTAGAACTAAGTTCGCGACCATTGGAACAAAGTTCGCAACCATTGGAACAAAGTTCGCAACCATTGGCACAAAGTTCGCAACCATTGAAACTAAGTTCGCTACCATTGGAACTAAGTTCGCAACCATTGGAACAAAGTTCGCAACCATTGGAACAATGTTCGCAGTTGGACTACTCTCATTGGAACAAAGTTCGCAACCATTGGAACAAAGTTCGCAACCATTGGCACAAAGTTCGCAACCATTGGAACTAAGTTCGCAACCATTGGAACTAAGTTCGCAACCATTGGAACAAAGTTCGCAACCATTGGCACAAAGTTCGCAACCATTGAAACTAAGTTCGCGACCATTGGAACAAAGTTCGCAACCATTGGAACAAAGTTCGCAACCATTGGCACAAAGTTCGCAACCATTGAAACTAAGTTCGCTACCATTGGAACTAAGTTCGCAACCATTGGAACAAAGTTCGCAACCATTGGAACAATGTTCGCAGTTGGACTACTCTCATTGGAACAAAGTTCGCAACCATTGGAACAAAGTTCGCAACCATTAGAACTAAGTTCGCGACCATTGGAACAAAGTTCGCTACCATTGGAACAAAGTTCGCAACCCTTTGGAACAAAGTTCGCAACCATTGGCACAAAGTTCGCAACCATTGGAACAAAGTTCGCAACCATTGGCACAAAGTTCGCAACCATTGAAACTAAGTTCGCAACCATTGGAACAATGTTCGCAGTTGGACTACTCTCATTGGAACAAAGTTCGCAACCATTGGAACAAAGTTCGCAACCATTAGAACTAAGTTCGCGACCATTGGAACAAAGTTCGCAACCATTGGAACAAAGTTCGCAACCATTGGCACAAAGTTCGCAACCATTGAAACTAAGTTCGCTACCATTGGAACTAAGTTCGCAACCATTGGAACAAAGTTCGCAACCATTGGAACAATGTTCGCAGTTGGACTACTCTCATTGGAACAAAGTTCGCAACCATTGGAACAAAGTTCGCAACCATTGGAACAAAGTTCGCAACCATTGGGTTGCTTGGGTTGATTTTCCCTTGGTTGATTTACCCTGCCGTATTGGATCTTTGGGTTAGTTCTCCATTCTCCGAAATCCACCATGCGCTGAATTTCAAGTAGTTACGGGATTTGGCCGAAGGGGGCTGGGTGGGTTCTGGGAAAAATCAGATGATGATGTTTTTATGTATGTGTAATAATAAATATGATGAGTTTCAATTAATAGTTTACCGTGGGGCGAGCCACGCTGTCAGGGCGAGCCTTAGCGCACAATTATAATTAGTAAATAGGGCAAAATATCACGTCCGTCTGTCTGTCCGTCCGTCTGTTTGTCTGTCTGTAATGAAAAATTCATTCGTAAATAACTTTTGAAGATTTTAACCATTATCAACCAAATTTTGTATGGGTTCATACTAGAGAAAAATTTACAATATTTTTTAAAGTTACGGGCAATTACCTCTCAAACTTTTGACTTCAGATCAAATCGAACTTGCTCATGCAAAGCCTGCTTGCGTGGGGCGACGCCCCACGCACGTGTCTTAACATTAACACAATCTGAACTGAAGACCCAAGATCAAAAACAAAATCGTTATATATACGCATATTATTAAATTTGACAACTGGAGTAGGCCAAATAATTATGGTTATTATCGCTTCTGCTCACTATGAGTAGAGTACCATCTCTCTAATTGGCTCCTTACCCCCACCCCAATGTTTGAAATTCAAATGCAAAATTGTTTTTGACATGTTTGGAACCCCATATAAATAGGGGGTGTATTCTGGTTAACAATATTAAGTTACAATAGGAATACAGAACATTGAAGATAAGAGGTATTGAAATATTTTTCAAAATAAAAACATCTGATACAGGGATTAATAGACAATTTACTACTCGAAGAATTAGGTTAATTTCTACTACCCCAGACATAACTTTTGGATTTCAAGGAAGTGTGATCTATAGACCTATTAGCCCCCACCCCTCTATACATTGTGATTTTCACTTTTTTGTTATTATATTCCAGCTCAGCTGCCTTGCTTCGCGGAACAGGGGTCGCCGTTTAGTGGAGGAGCCGAGTTGGAAGTTAATGTGAACGAGAACGGCAATGTTCCAAGGGATATCGGCGATAACTTCGAATTATCTGGAATTCTAGACACAGACTTTACACTCAAGTTGGTACACGATGATACAGCAAGCGACGCCGATGCAACGGAGGTAGAGTACTAATCCATACAGACAGAGAGCTACTGTAATACTGTACGACGGTTCTAGAGACGAAACACAAAATAGGTCTAGATTGCTATTTTAGATAAACCTTGTGGGGCGAGCCACGAAGTTGGCGGAGCCTTAGCGAATTGACACTGTTAGGGGGTGGGTCAATTTATGCAAATAGTTGTCGTCGTCGTCGTCGTCGTCGTCGTCGTCGTCGTCGTCGTCGTCGTCGTCGTCGTCGTCGTCGTCGTCGTCGTCGTCGTTGTCGTCGTCGTCGTCGTCGTCGTTACGATTTTGACATGCTAATAACTTTGTCGGATTTAAAGCTGCCAAGTTGAAAATTTGTAGGTATCAATATGAGCAAAAGTTGAGATTTTTGAGAGACTTTCAGACACCATCAGTGCAATGGTCTCCCGCTAGAGGGCCACATGTCTAAACATTAAATGCCCTCCCATTTATTTGCTTTTAATCCGTTTAAGCTGAAACTTGGCAGATATGTATTAGACCATTAGCTGTGACTTTCAAAGGAGGCGAATCCATCTGCAGTTCTCCAGTCTGCCGCTAGAGGGCCAAAGGTCTGAAAGTGAAATCGTTGTCGTCGTTACGATTTTGACATGCTAATAACTTTGTCGGATTTAAAGCTGCCAAGTTGAAAATTTGTAGGTATCAATATGAGCTAAAGTTGAGACGTTTGAGAGACTTTCAGACACCATCAGAGCAATAGTCTCCTGCTAGAGGGCCACATGTCTAAACGTTAAATGTCCTCCCATTTCTTTGCTTTTAATCCATTTATGCTGAAATTTGGCAGATATGTACTAGACCATTAGCTGTGACTTTGAAAGAAGGAATTGAATTGAATTGAATTGAAGGCTAATCCGTGTGCAGTTCTTCAGTCTGCCGCTAGAGGGCGAAATGTTTGAAAGTGAAATCTTTCTCCCATCTCGTTATTTATGATCCGTTCAAGCTGAAACGTAGCAGATATGTAGTAGAAGTCGGCCTGAGTCTTTGGTGGGCAGTAAACGGTCTGGAGTCCTCCAGTCTGCCGCTAGAGGGCGAAATGTATAACTAAGTATAATTAAGTCACGTGCTGCGCGAAGGCCCCACTTCGTGTCTTACTATGGACGTAACTCCTATGTTTTAAAGTACCTACTGTTCTACTACATACTTGATAACCGTCGGTATCTTGTTTCGAATAGCCATGTACACGTACAGTATTAGCATCAGGTTGATTGTAGAAAGATACCTGCCCTGCTTGTGGCAAAAGTTGTGACAAGTTGGAGCTGAAATAGCGTTATAGTGATAGTGGCGCCAGGTTTCCGGAATCGGTGTAGGCCTGTACTAGTAATACCACGGAGAATCTCATAACATAAGTTTCCGTTTCTTTGCGCGCTGTGATGCTTTGAAACCAGCAGCGGCTGGATGAGTTTCACTAATTTTATCGTCCAAAGATAGTTTTTGGGCTTTCAGAAATACTCTGAACTGTTTTAGGGTGTGATACATTTGTTTTTCCGTGTATATTTAATATTCAGTGTTTCTTACAGAAATCTAAAATACTTTCAATATTTTGTTTCCTTTGAAATGAAGGCCATTGCAATGCATGATACGACTAAACGATAATATTTATCAGATCATATACCGGTATTGATTGGTTTGTAATATTTTGGCACCTCTTTAATTTAATGATTATTTATTTATTGCAGCACATTCGAATAAAGGCTGGAGAACAACGGATCGAAATGTTCAAGGCCCCGGACCGTGAAGCGGTACCTCCGACTGCAACAATGAAGCTCATATGCACCAATCTCCAATCGAACCAGCAGGTACGGTAGCAACAATGCAGCTTTATATCACTAATCTCCAATCGGACCAACACGTACGGTAGCAACAATGCAGCTTTATATAACTATATAATTTCCAATCGAACCAGCAGGTACTGTAACAACAATTCAGCTTTATATCACTAATCTCCAATCGGACCAGCACGTACAGTAGCAGCAATGCAGCATTATATTACTAATCTCCAATCGGACCAACACGTACGGTAGCAACAATGCAGCTTTATATAACTATATAATTTCCAATCGAACCAGCAGGTACTGTAACAACAATTCAGCTTTATATCACTAATCTCCAATCGGACCAGCACGTACAGTAGCAGCAATGCAGCATTATATTACTAATCTCCAATCGGACCAGCACGTACGGTAGCAACAATGCAGCTTTATCTCACTAATCTCCAATCGAACCAGCAGGTACTGCTTTAGCAACAATGCAGTATTATATCACCAATCTAGAACCGGACAGCAGATACGATAGCAACAATGCAGCCTTATATTACTAATTTCCAATCGGGCCAGCAGATACTGTAGCAACAATGCAGCATTATATCACCAAACTCCAATCGAACCAGCCGGTACTGTAGAAACAATGCAGCATTATATCACCAATATCCAATCGAACCATAAGATACTGTAACAAAAATGCAGCATTATATCACCAATCTCCATTCGAACCAGCCGGTACTGTAGAAACAATGCAGCATTATATCACCAATCTGCAATCGAACCAGCTGGTATTGTAGCAACAATGCAGCATTATATTACCAATCTAGAACCGGACCAGAAGATACGGTAGCAACAATGCAGCGTAATATTACTAATTTCCAATCGGGCCAGCAGATACTGTAGAAACAATGCAGCATTATATCACCAATCTCCAATCCAACCAGCCGGTATTGTAGCAACAATACAGCATTATATTACCAATCTAGAACCGGACCAGCAGATACGATAGCAACAATGCAGCCTTATATTACTAATTTCCAATCGGGCCAGCAGATACTGTAGCAACAATGCAGCATTATATCACCAATCTCCAATCGAACCAGCCGGTACTGTAGAAACAATGCAGCATTATATCACCAATCTCCAATCGAACCAGCCGATATTGTAGCAACAATGCAGCATTATATTACCGACCTAGAACCGGACCAGCAGATACGGTAGCAACAATGTAGCTTTATATCACTAATCTCCAATCGGACCAGCCGGTACTGTAGCAACAATGCAGCATTATATCACCAATCTCCAATCGAACCAGCCGGTACTGTAGAAACAATGCAGCATTATATCATCAATATCCAATCGAACCATAAGATACTGTAGCAAAAATGCAGCATTATATCACCAATCTCCAATCGAACCAGCCGGTACTGTAGAAAAAATGCAGCATTATATCACCAATCTCCAATCCAACCAGCCGGTATTGTAGCAACAATGCAGCATTATATTACCAATCTAGAACTGGACCAGCAGATACGATAGCAACAATGCAGCCTTATATTACTAATTTCCAATCGGGCCAGCAGATACTGTAGCAACAATGCAGCATTATATCACCAATCTCCAATCGAACCAGCCGGTACTGTAGAAACAATGCAGCATTATATCACCAATATCCAATCGAACCATAAGATACTGTAGCAAAAATGCAGCATTATATCACCAATCTCCAATCGAACCAGCCGGTATTGTAGCAACAATGCAGCATTATATTACCGATCTAGAACCGGACCAGCAGATACGGTAGCAACAATGTAGCTTTATATCACTAATCTCCAATCGGACCATCCGGTACTGTAGAAACAATGCAGCATTATATCACCAATATCCAATCGAACCATAAGATACTGTAGCAAAAATGCAGCATTATATCACCAATCTCCAATCGAACCAGCCGGTGCTGTAGAAACAATACAGCATTATATCACCAATCTCCAATCGAACCAGCCGGTATTGTAGCAACAATGCAGCATTATATTACCAATCTAGAACCGGACCAGCAGATACGGTATCAACAATGTAGCATTATATCACTAATCTCCAATCGGACCAGCACGTACGGTAGCAACAATGCAGCCTTATATTACTAATTTCCAATCGGGCCAGCAGATACTGTAGCAACAATGCAGCATTATATCACCAATCTCCAATCGAACCAGCCGTTACTGTAGCAACAATGCAGCATTATATCACCAATCTAGAATCGGATCAGCAGATACGGTAGCAACAATGTAGCTTTAGATCACTAATCTCCAATCGATCCAGCAGGTACTGTAGTAACAATGCAGCCTTATATTACTAATCTCCAATCGGATCAGCAGATACGGTGGCAACAATGTAGCTTTACATCACTAATCTCCAATCGGACCAGCACGTACGGTAGTAACAATGCAGCCTTATATTACTTATTTCCAATCGGGCCAGCAGATACTGTAGCAACAATGCAGCATTATATCACCAATCTTCAATCGAACCAGCCGTTACTGTAGCAACAATGCAGCATTATATCACCAATCTAGAACCGGACCAGCAGATACGATAGCAACAATGCAGCCTTATATTACTAATTTCCAATCGGTCCAGCAGATACTGTAGCAACAATGCAGCATTATATCACCAATCTCCAATCGAACCAGCCGGTACTGTAGAAATGCAGCATTATATCACCAATATCCAATCGAACCATAAGATACTGTAGCAAAAATGCAGCTTTATATCACCAATCTCCAATCGAACCAGCCGGTACTGTAGAAATAATGCAGCATTATATCACCAATCTCCAATCCAACCAGCCGGTATTGTAGCAACAATGCAGCATTATATTACCGATCCAGAACCGGACCAGCAGATACGATAGCAACAATGCAGCCTTATATTACTAATTTCCAATCGGGCCAGCAGATACTGTAGCAACAATGCAGCATTATATCACCAATCTCCAATCGAACCAGCCGGTACTGTAGCAAAAATGCAGCATTATATCACCAATCTCCAATCGAACCAGCCGGTATTGTAGCAACAATGCAGCATTATATTACCGATCTAGAACCGGACCAGCAGATACGGTAGCAACAATGTAGCTTTATATCACTAATCTCCAATCGGACCAGCCGGTACTGTAGAAACAATGCAGCATTATATTACCAATCTAGAACCGGACCAGCAGATACGGTGTCAACAATGTAGCTTTATATCACTAATCTCCAATCGATCCAGCAGGTACAGTAGCAACAATGCAGCCTTATATTACCGATCTAGAACCGGATCAGCAGATACGATAGCAACAATGCAGCCTTATATTACTAATTTCCAATCGGGCCAGCAGATACTGTAGCAACAATGCAGAATTATATCACCAATCTCCAATCGAACCAGCCGTTACTGTAGCAACAATGCAGCATTATATCACCAATCTAGAATTGGACCAGCAGATACGGTAGCAACAATGTAGCTTTAGGTCACTAATCTCCAATCGATCCAACAGGTACTGTAGCAACAATGCAGCCTTATATTACTAATCTCCAATCGGATCAGCAGATACGGTGGCAACAATGTAGCTTTACATCACTAATCTCCAATCGGACCAGCACGTACGGTAGCAACAATGCAGCCTTATATTACTAATTTCCAATCGGGCCAGCAGATACTGTAGCAACAATGTAGCTTTACATCACTAATCTCCAATCGATCCAACAGGTACTGTAGCAACAATGCAGCCTTATATTACTAATCTCCAATCGGATCAGCAGATACGGTGGCAACAATGTAGCTTTACATCACTAATCTCCAATCGGACCAGCACGTACGGTAGCAACAATGCAGCCTTATATTACTAATTTCCAATCGGGCCAGCAGATACTGTAGCAACAATGCAGCATTATATCACCAATTTCCAATCGAACCAGCCGTTACTGTAGCAACAATGCAGCATTATATTACCAATCTAGAACCGGACCAGCAGATACGATAGCAACAATGCAGCCTTATATTACTAATTTCCAATCGGGCCAGCAGATACTGTAGCAACAATGCAGCATTATATCACCAATCTCCAATCGAACCAGCCGGTACTGTAGAAATGCAGCATTATATCACCAATATCCAATCGAACCATAAGATACTGTAGCAAAAATGCAGCTTTATATCACCAATCTCCAATCGAACCAGCCGCTACTGTAGAAATAATGCAGCATTATATCACCAATCTCCAATCCAACCAGCCGGTACTGTAGAAACAATGCAGCATTATATCACCAATATCCAATCGAACCATAAGATACTGTAGCAAAAATGCAGCATTATATCACCAATCTCCAATCGAACCAGCCGGTATTGTAGCAACAATGCAGCATTATATTACCGATCTAGAACCGGACCAGCAGATACGGTATCAACAATGTAGCTTTATATCACTAATCTCCAATCGATCCAGTAGTTACTGTAGCAACAATGCAGCCTTATATTACCGATCTAGAACCGGACCAGCAGATACGGTAGCAACAATGTAGCTTTATATCACTAATCTCCAATCGATCCAGCAGGTACTGTAGCAACAATGCAGCCTTACATCACTAATCTCCAATTGGACCAGCACGTACGGTAGCAACAATGCAGCCTTATATTACTAATTTCCAATCGGGCCAGCAGATACTGTAGCAACAATGCAGCATTATATCACCAATCTCCAATCGAACCAGCCGTTACTGTAGCAACAATGCAGCATTATATTACTAATCTAGAACCGGACCAGCAGATACGATAGCAACAATGCAGCCTTATATTACTAATTTCCAATCGGGACAGAAGATACTGTAGCAACAATGCAGCATTATATCACCAATCTCCAATCGAACCAGCCGGTACTGTAGAAACAATGCAGCATCATATCACCAATCTCCAATCGAACCAGCCGGTATTGTAGCAACAATGCAGCATTATATCACCAATCTCCAATCGAACCAGCCGGTACTGTAGAAATGCAGCATTATATCACCAATATCCAATCGAACCATAAGATACTGTAGCAAAAATGCAGCTTTATATCACCAATCTCCAATCGAACCAGCCGGTACTGTAGAAATAATGCAGCATTATATCACCAATCTCCAATCCAACCAGCCGGTATTGTAGCAACAATGCAGCATTATATTACCGATCCAGAACCGGACCAGCAGATACGATAGCAACAATGCAGCCTTATATTACTAATTTCCAATCGGGCCAGCAGATACTGTAGCAACAATGCAGCATTATATCACCAATCTCCAATCGAACCGCAGCATTATATCACCAATCTCCAATCGAACCAGCCGGTATTGTAGCAACAATGCAGCATTATATTACCGATCTAGAACCGGACCAGCAGATACGGTAGCAACAATGTAGCTTTATATCACTAATCTCCAATCGGACCAGCCGGTACTGTAGAAACAATGCAGCATTATATTACCAATCTAGAACCGGACCAGCAGATACGGTGTCAACAATGTAGCTTTATATCACTAATCTCCAATCGATCCAGCAGGTACTGTAGCAACAATGCAGCCTTATATTACCGATCTAGAACCGGATCAGCAGATACGATAGCAACAATGCAGCCTTATATTACTAATTTCCAATCGGGCCAGCAGATACTGTAGCAACAATGCAGAATTATATCACCAATCTCCAATCGAACCAGCCGTTACTGTAGCAACAATGCAGCATTATATCACCAATCTAGAATTGGACCAGCAGATACGGTAGCAACAATGTAGCTTTATATTACCAATCTAGAACCGGACCAGCAGATACCGTAGCAACAATGTAGCTTTAGATCACTAATCTCCAATCGATCCAACAGGTACTGTAGAAACAATGCAGCCTTATATTACTAATCTCCAATCGGATCAGCAGATACGGTGGCAACAATGTAGCTTTACATCACTAATCTCCAATCGGACCAGCACGTACGGTAGCAACAATGCAGAATTATATCACCAATCTCCAATCGAACCAGCCGTTACTGTAGCAACAATGCAGCATTATATCACCAATCTAGAATTGGACCAGCAGATACGGTAGCAACAATGTAGCTTTATATTACCAATCTAGAACCGGACCAGCAGATACCGTAGCAACAATGTAGCTTTAGATCACTAATCTCCAATCGATCCAACAGGTACTGTAGCAACAATGCAGCCTTATATTACTAATCTCCAATCGGATCAGCAGATACGGTGGCAACAATGTAGCTTTACATCACTAATCTCCAATCGGACCAGCACGTACGGTAGCAACAATGCAGCATTATATTACCAATCTAGAACCGGACCAGCAGATACCGTAGCAACAATGTAGCTTTAGATCACTAATCTCCAATCGATCCAACAGGTACTGTAGCAACAATGCAGCCTTATATTACTAATCTCCAATCGGATCAGCAGATACGGTGGCAACAATGTAGCTTTACATCACTAATCTCCAATCGGACCAGCACGTACGGTAGCAACAATGCAGAATTATATCACCAATCTCCAATCGAACCAGCCGTTACTGTAGCAACAATGCAGCATTATATCACCAATCTAGAATTGGACCAGCAGATACGGTAGCAACAATGTAGCTTTATATTACCAATCTAGAACCGGACCAGCAGATACCGTAGCAACAATGTAGCTTTAGATCACTAATCTCCAATCGATCCAACAGGTACTGTAGCAACAATGCAGCCTTATATTACTAATCTCCAATCGGATCAGCAGATACGGTGGCAACAATGTAGCTTTACATCACTAATCTCCAATCGGACCAGCACGTACGGTAGCAACAATGCAGAATTATATCACCAATCTCCAATCGAACCAGCCGTTACTGTAGCAACAATGCAGCATTATATCACCAATCTAGAATTGGACCAGCAGATACGGTAGCAACAATGTAGCTTTATATTACCAATCTAGAACCGGACCAGCAGATACCGTAGCAACAATGTAGCTTTAGATCACTAATCTCCAATCGATCCAACAGGTACTGTAGCAACAATGCAGCCTTATATTACTAATCTCCAATCGGATCAGCAGATACGGTGGCAACAATGTAGCTTTACATCACTAATCTCCAATCGGACCAGCACGTACGGTAGCAACAATGCAGCCTTATATTACTAATTTCCAATCGGGCCAGCAGATACTGTAGCAACAATGCAGCATTATATCACCAATTTCCAATCGAACCAGCCGTTACTGTAGCAACAATGCAGCATTATATTACCAATCTAGAACCGGACCAGCAGATACGATAGCAACAATGCAGCCTTATATTACTAATTTCCAATCGGGCCAGCAGATACTGTAGCAACAATGCAGCATTATATCACCAATCTCCAATCGAACCAGCCGGTACTGTAGAAATGCAGCATTATATCACCAATATCCAATCGAACCATAAGATACTGTAGCAAAAATGCAGCTTTATATCACCAATCTCCAATCGAACCAGCCGGTACTGTAGAAATAATGCAGCATTATATCACCAATCTCCAATCCAACCAGCCGGTACTGTAGAAACAATGCAGCATTATATCACCAATATCCAATCGAGCCATAAGATACTGTAGCAAAAATGCAGCATTATATCACCAATCTCCAATCGAACCAGCCGGTATTGTAGCAACAATGCAGCATTATATTACCGATCTAGAACCGGACCAGCAGATACGGTATCAACAATGTAGCTTTATATCACTAATCTCCAATCGATCCAGTAGTTACTGTAGCAACAATGCAGCCTTATATTACCGATCTAGAACCGGACCAGCAGATACGGTAGCAACAATGTAGCTTTATATCACTAATCTCCAATTGGACCAGCACGTACGGTAGCAACAATGCAGCCTTATATTACTAATTTCCAATCGGGCCAGCAGATACTGTAGCAACAATGCAGCATTATATCACCAATCTCCAATCGAACCAGCCGTTACTGTAGCAACAATGCAGCATTATATTACTAATCTAGAACCGGACCAGCAGATACGATAGCAACAATGCAGCCTTATATTACTAATTTCCAATCGGGCCAGAAGATACTGTAGCAACAATGCAGCATTATATCACCAATCTCCAATCGAACCAGCCGGTACTGTAGAAACAATGCAGCATCATATCACCAATCTCCAATCGAACCAGCCGGTATTGTAGCAACAATGCAGCATTATATTACCAATCTAGAACCTGACCAGCAGATACGGTATCAACAATGTAGCTTTATATCACTAATCTCCAATCGGACCAGCACGTACGGTAGCAACAATGCAGCCTTATAATACTAATTTCCAATCGGGCCAGCAGATACTGTAGCAACAATACAGCATTATATCACCAATATCCAATCGAACCATAAGATACTGTAGCAAAATGCAGCATTATATCACCAATATCCAATCGAACCATAAGATACTGTAGCAAAAATGCAGCATTATATCACAAATCTCCAATCAAACCAGCCGGTACTGTAGAAACAATGCAGCATTATATCACCAATCTCCAATCGAACCAGCGGGTATTGTAGTAACAATGCAGCATTATATTACCAATCTAGAACCGGACCAGAAGATACGGTATCAACAATGTAGCTTTATATCACTAATCTCCAATCGGACCAGCACGTACGGTAGCAACAATGCAGCCTTATATTACTAATTTCCAATCGGGCCAGCGGATACTGTAGCAACAATACAGCATTATATCACCAATATCCAATCGAACCATAAGATACTGTAGCAAAAATGCAGCATTATATCACCAATATCCAATCAAACCATAAGATACTGTAGCAAAAATGCAGCATTATATCACCAATCTCCAAACGAACCAGCCGGTACTGTAGAAACAATGCAGCATTATATCACCAATCTCCAATCGAACCAGCCGGTATTGTAGCAACAATGCAGCATTATATTACCAATCTAGAACCGGACCAGCAGATACGGTATCAACAATGTAGCTTTATATCACTAATCTCCAATCGGACCAGCACGTACGGTAGCAACAATGCAGCCTTATATTACTAATTTCCAATCGGGCCAGCCGTTACTGTAGCAACAATGCAGCATTATATTACCAATCTAGAACCGGACCAGCAGATACCGTAGCAACAATGTAGCTTTAGATCACTAATCTCCAATCGGACCAGCACGTACGGTAGCAACAATGCAGCCTTATATTACTAATTTCCAATCGGGCCAGCAGATACTTTAGCAACAATGCAGCATTATATCACCAATCTCCAATCGAACCAGCCGTTACTGTAGCAACAATGCACCATTATATCACCAATCTAGAATCGGTCCAGCAGATACTGTAGCAACAATGCAGCATTATATCACCAATCTCCAATCGAACCAGCCGGTATTGTAGCAACAATGCAGCATTATATCACCAATCTAGAATCGGACCAGCAGATTAGGTAGGAACACTCTTTAATGTATGGGCGACAGGCGACAACACAAGTAGACACGCAGATAGCCCGGCCGTACAGCTTGCTAGCAGATGAAGCAACATTCGCAGACGAATTAAGGTTTCGTTTGGAGCGGGCCCATGGGATAGCCAGGGAAGCTCTTAGGCTTACACAGGTTAAACAGAAACAATACCACGACGGTAAGCTGGGGAAGCGCCAACGCAGTAACATTCGAACCTACACTAAGGGGCAGTCTGTATTATACTATGATAGGACGACCAAAGGTAAGAATACGAAGCTGAGCTTCAGGTTTAGGGGTCCTTATGCTATTGTTGATCAGGTTGGTAAATCAAGTTATGCCATTAAACTGTTGGGAAAATCGGGAAAACCAAATCCACGTTCTCGACTTATTATTGTAAATGTGAAGGACTTAAAACCATACTATAGGGAAGAAAGTAACTCCACGGGAGATGATACAGGTAGGGGGAATGACAGTGGGGACGACTACGACGGTGACGATAGCGACTGTTGACCGTTGACGCAAATTATAGAGACGTAGTCGATGTGACTTGACTGTTTGCTGGTTACCATGGCTACATAGATAAATTGCATTTATTAACAATGAATAACTTTTGTTTGGAAAAAAAATTGTTATCCTGAATTATTTAGATATTGTGATTTTTTTTAAATTCCGTTCCATTGCTCGGCTCTCACCCGTTATTCGCCCACGAGATATTTTGTGCCTCAGTTATGTACATTTTGTAGAGTATTCTCTATTCTGTATGTATTATTATTTACCTTATGTACATAACTCCAACATATATATTTTTTTGTATATTTTTGTTACGTCATTACGTATTATTATTACATAAGATACGGATAGATAGATACTGTATGGATGGATACATGTTTATGATAGATACTGTATGGATACATTTTCATGTGATAGATACACGTATTAATTATTTACTTATATAGCCTTTATTTATTGTGGCAGTGACACATTTTATGGATTGTACTATGGTCGGTTACTTACGGTGCGATTTATAGATTGCAATATGCTTGATATAGTGTTATTTGGTTACTCATTGAGTTGTACGTGTTATTCTTTAGTCATACTGGCTTACGATACATGCAGCACGAAATTTCGATTTAGATATTATTGGCCTTAGGCTAGTTGAATGTATTGTTGGTATCGTGCTTCATATACAGTATCTATACTGCCGTTGAGGTAGACTTTACTTGTCGATGTAGTCATTAGACTTGGGGTTTGTAGTTTGTGCGTTCTAGAAACTCGTGGGCGAGTTTTTTTTAAGAAGGGGGGATGTGATATTGTATTATGGGATGGTGTATAATTGGACTGATTAGTATGTATTGTATAGGTTAAGTAGGTATAATATAGTAGTATCTTGTTAGCACCTAGGGTGTGAACAGCTGGTTGTACGGTAGCTGTCAGGGATATAGTCCTGGGGGCAGGGCGCAGTGAGCAGTTATCATTCAGTTTAGTTATTGAGATGACTTACCGGTGTAGGGTTGTCAGTCATGTTTTGTAGGTAGTTCGT
This sequence comes from Nemertoderma westbladi, assembly GCA_032718475.1. NCBI lineage: Eukaryota > Metazoa > Xenacoelomorpha > Nemertodermatida > Nemertodermatidae > Nemertoderma > Nemertoderma westbladi. The sequence goes on along the minus strand of JAUCBJ010005935.1, from coordinate 91,720 downwards.
TATTAGTTTCATTGTCTGATTGTATCATATCATTATTTGTTATTCATGTATCTCAATACACAATATACTGGTATACTGCAGCTAGTTTCACTTCAGTCTTCTCCAGCTCACCCCTCGAGCGGGATAGTGCGTGGCCGTGGATCCGGGACCGGGCGCCGATAGCGCTTCCACATGTAGCTTTATATCAGTAATCTCCAATCGAACCAGCAGGAACTGTAGCAACAATGCAGCCTTATATTACTAATCTCCAATCGGATCAGCAGATATGGTAGCAACAATACATTGTTGCTACCATATCTGCTGATCCGCTTTATATCACTAATTTCCAATCGGACCAGCAGGTACGGTAGCAACAATGCAGCATTATATAACTAATCTCCAATCGGACCAACAGGTACGGTAGCAACAATTCAGATTTATAACACAAATCTCCAATCGCACAGCCGGTACTGTAGCAGCAATGCAGCATTATATCACCAATCTAGAATCGAACCAGCAGGTACTGTAGCAACAATGCAGTATTATATCTCAAATCTCTAATCAGACCAGCAGGTACTGTAGCAATAAAGAATGCAGAAGTTTAAACACATATTTTACTGCCCTTTTATTTTTTCACAGCTAGAATATATTATCCGGTTCCATCTACTTGATGTGAACGACAATGAACCGGTATTCATTGGGACCCCCTACGAGACTAATCTACCGGAGAACGCCGACCCCACCATCCTCACGCAGGTCTTTACAGTTCAGGCTACAGACAATGATGCTACATCTCCTAACAATGAGGTTACATACTCCATTACCGCGGTAAAGGACAACGCCGGAAATGACGAACCGAATTTTTTCTCGATTGATTCCGAAACTGGTGTGATTAAATTGGTCGAACCCAATTCTCCGGATTATGAGAAAACTTCGCTGTATAAGATTACGATTGAGGCCAAGGTAAGCCGCCATGGCAACTAATTAAACTACCTGATTTACGGAAATACCGTATACTTATTACTAGTTCAATAATTAATACTATTTATACGGTTATCGTTAATTGCAATTATTTATTGTCATAAATACTGATATATCCGCATATATATACGTAATATATATGAAACAAACGTCTATATATATAAAACAAATATGGACACAGATGAAATCTATTGGTTCTAATATTTCTCTACAGGATAACCCGAAGATCAGTGCCAATTCCTTGACGAGCACAGCTACGTTGACGGTAAATATAGTCGATGAGAACGACCAAAGGCCTCAGTTTGTTCCTTGCGCCACAACTGGTTCTCTGACATCACTAGCATCATGCTCAGGTTCGTAGACATTAGCAGTTTGTATCTTGCGCCCAATCACCTATGAACAACACCAACAACAACATTTTGTTATTGTCATGTCGTCCTTACGATTTTTACTGGATAATAACTCTGTCGGATCTAAAACTAACAAATTTAAAATTTGTAGGCATTACTAGGACTAAAAGTGATATATTTGAAAGACTTTCAGAGTCTACCGCTAGGGGTAAAAGTGATTAGACTGCGCGAAGGCACCACATAAAATGAACAGTGTATATATTTACACTGATAAGTGATAACTAATATATGTCAGTACTGTATCATGACCTAAACTATATATATGTATTTTATAAGAAAAGTGGAAAAAAACAGTGATAATCGAATTCTTTATATTAGTATTATATTATATATTAACTGAATAAAATACTTAATACTATTACAATGCCAATAAAATTTCATTCAATTTTATTATCATTACTTGTCGTCATTTCTATTATAATTTTAAAATTTTAATAATTTTCTATGGACTTTAATGAAATTTAAGGAAATAAAATATAAATCGTAGCTGTAATAATTCGTACTTACAGGTATTGTGAATTTTTCAATCAAATATTACATATTTTAATTTATTTAGTTTTTAATTTATTATTGGTGTTTTTGGGTGAATGAGTGGTTTCATATTATTATAACTTTTTGTTGGGCACAGCTTTTGCAAAGTCGGCAATGACGCCCAGGTGGGAGGTCACCAGTTCGATCCCACCTGGACGTCATTGCCGACTTTGCAAAAGCAGCGCCCAACAAAAAGTTATAATAAGTTTTTAATGATTAAGACTGTAGTTTTTTTTATGAATTGTTATGATTTGATTTTTCATGCAGCTAATTAATTATACTTATTTGATAGACGCCAATGAACTTTACTTCAAGTACCAAGCTACAATTACTGAAGGATCTGGTCCAACAACTATTGAAACATTCAGCGTAAACGGAGTAAACGGAAATCTGGATGGTAGGATTATCTACGCGGTCGATCCTGACATTGACTTGAAAACAAAAGTTAATATTCGTTACTCCCTAATTCCTGGTAAGTATCATAAACAAATTATTATAAATGTTTAACATATTATATAGGCCTACACTAATCGCTGTAACAGGTTAATATTCCGATCAATAATTTGTATACCGGTATAGCAATTCCTACCGTTCACCGTTTATTTATTGTCACAGGGGTCACTGACGATAACAGATTAACTGCCGATCAAATCAATAGATATTTTAGCGTAAAAGAAATTTCTACCGATTCCTCACAAAATCGTGGAATTCAGTTGGAAGTGAAAGAGTCAATAGACAGAGAAGTATTCCAGAATATGGTGTTTTACGTAAAGGTTGGTGATTGTTATATTGTTTCAGTTTCAGAGTCTCTATTATCCTTCATTTTATTTAGAATTATGTCTAAGTGTGACTGACGGCATGCTGCATTGCAGCGGCATTATATATATTACATACAGTATATATGAAGTAAGTTTTGCCGGCTTGGCGTCAAACTTACGCGACACAACTTCCTAGCACCCACGAATTTCGCTAGATTATCCGCATCTTCAAGGCCAGTGTCCTTTAAGATGCGTCTCAAGAAAGTCATGGGCTGTCCACCATGCTTATTCACTTCATGAGGCCGCCAAAGCGCAAGATTATGCACTGGCTATTCGTCACGGCGAAAGCAATGTCCTGCAAAGTGGAGGCGGATCCGTTCAAGTGTCGAGCATGATACACCGCTGTTACTGAAGATACACGCTGCCAAGTATATTAAATGAATAGGAAAGTTACATTTCTATACATCACCATTTCCGAGCTGTTTGTAAAATTATTTTTTGTATATATTTTAGGCGTTAGAGGTGAATCCGTTAAACAACCAAGAAGGTTTCTATCGTCGAGCCCAAATCTCGATCAACATAAACGGCGTGAACGAATTTCCAACCGTTTTCAGCTCACCTTCTTTCGCCGGGGTTATTCCGGAGAATTCCCCATTAGGGACAACACTTATTGATGGGACCACAAAACGGACACTGTTACTCACTTTAACAGACGCGGACAAACTAATGCCTGTAAGATATAAATTAAATTATTTATTAACAGGTTACTATATAAAAAAAAATATAGCTTTTAGCTGAATGCATTAAAAATCACATTTTGGTGAATGTGGTTAGAACATTTCTGAAAAATGGGCTTATTTGTTGGTTTCTCCAAACAAATTATACGTTATATATAGTCCAATAGCATAATGTTTTTGCATTTAAAAAAACATCTTACGTTATAAAATCATGACGTTTCTTCGAATATTAAAACCACTTAACGTAGTATAATTTACGAATAATGGCCTTAAAGTACAGTTTTCGCCTGGCCGTTTCTTGGGTCATTTTGATAAGTTTCTCTGACGTTTTTCTCAGACGGAAAAAATTGAAACATGAATTGAAAACAAAAAACAAAAAAGTGAGTAAAACGATTATTAAATGTGATAGATAGAGAACATTATCAGTAAAAAAATATAATGAATACGCTATTTATTTTTTCTTTATCTCTCACACCCATCGCAACATTTAGTTACATCTACGCTTTAATTTAACAATAAAGACGAACGAGCTAAGAGCGCATAACGGGATTAATGATGGTTGCGTGTCGAGTCTGGTGGGATGGGGTCGGTGTCAGGAGGATGACTGTGAGAAGTAACACAGATTGGGGCAATGATATATTTTGATAACATGTAGGTTATATAGTCCACTTTGTTTCGATATTTCAAACATTTAATCATCCATTTATTAATTTATAGGGCGAGGTTCCTAATAGGACATACTCAGTGTCACCAAGCACCGCTCCATTCACTGCTACTGAAGTTAATGGAGCTGTGCTTCTTAGCCTCTCGGGAAGTCTAGATAAGGAGACGTCCCCCGATCCATTCAATATTCAGGTAAATGATTTTATAATAATTTAATATAGAGTTAAGTAAAAGTCCTGCAAATCTCAAGAATAATATATAACAGCCAACAACATGCCGACTTCAAGGCGTATTCATTTATTAATACAAATATTGAAAAATAAAGTTAGTTTCCCTTTCCCCTTAAATCGATCAAGGTGATCAAACAACCGCAAACAACGGTGTGTAAACGGCCCATATGAAAAATACCAGACTTTCTGCCGTTATATTTCACTTTGCCGTTACCCCCATGGCCATTGTGAAGAATACCATGTTTTAACCAAAAACACAGGATACAAGAAGGGCTGAATCTAACAAAAACAATAAACAAATTAGTATAGGTTATATATAAGACAGAAATAAGCGCTATAAAACACTTAATAAAAGATAAATTAAAAAAATAAAACTTCTTAATATATAAAATTCCAATAAAAAGTCGACCGAAAAGTGAAATCCTGGTATTCTTCACGCCCATGTGCTAGATAATATCGGTCATGGCATTGGCCTTGATACCGGAGTACTGATTTTAACTGGCTACATCTATCTTTCGTTGAATAGCTCATTTAGTGTGATTGAATTTAAGAAACAATATTTTAGTAAACATTTATAAATCCAATTATCTATTCCTCAAAAAAAACTCATCTCATAATTATATATATATTATATATAACAGTACACGAAGTGGGGACTTCGCGCAGCACGAAGTTGGCAGAGCCTTAGCGAATTGACACTGTTAGGGGGTAGGTCAATTTATGCAAATAGTCACGTTGGCCCTCTAGCGGCAGACTGGAGAACTGCAGATGGATTCGCCTCCTTTGAAAGTCACAGCTAATGGTCTAATACATATCTGCCAAGTTTCAGCTTAAACGGATTAAAAGCAAAGAAATGGGAGGGCATTTAATGTTTAGACATGTGGCCCTCTAGCGGGAGACCATTGCACTGATGGTGTCTGAAAGTCTCTCAAAAATCTCAACTTTTGCTCATATTGATACCTACAAATTTTCAACTTGGCAGCTTTAAATCCGACAAAGTTATTAGCATGTCAAAATCGTAACGACGACGACAACGACGACGACGACAACGACGACGACGACGACGACGACAACTATTTGCATAAATTGACCCACCCCCTAACAGTGTCAATTCGCTAAGGCTCCGCCAACTTCGTGGCTCGCCCCACAATTAGTTATAATATGAATATTACCGGCCGCGGCCACTTGTTACTCCCTATCTGATCAATTTTCCCAATCTTAGGGTTTGAGAGTGCAAGATTTTTTTTGGTTTCATCAATCTATAAACATTAGCACAGCATTGATTCCGTGCTCTATGTGATTGTCCGCCCCTATCACTGTGTAGTTCAGTTGTTAAAAATGAGACAATAGTATTTTTGGTTCTGTCTCTAACAATAAAATGCATAAAAATGATGAAAACAATACAACATACCACTTCCTTCCACCTCTGACAGAGTTACCCGCAAACCACTATGTAGAGCCCCTATATGCCCGTTACTACTACCAGCCGAACTCCCTACAACCTGATAATTAGGTAAATACACATAAAATATGAAACAATAATGTTACAACTTGTTAGCACAATAGTAGTATATGATTGGGAATGCAACCAATAGCAATAAGCGACTAACTGCAGGGCTCCACACGGCCAATCTACTGCACTCCATTAGTATCCATGCAATCAACCTATATCCCCAGGCCAGGGCAACCCCCAATCTACCAACTACTGCATCTATCATATGGTACTTGTTTAGGTGACAGTCACTGATGACCAGGGTAGAAGTGAGTCAACTCAAGTGGCAGTTACAGTAACAGACATTAATGAGACGCCTCCAAAGTTCGTGCCAGACAGCCAATATACCGCTGCAATAATCCTGACTACAAACGGTGTACCCAATCAGAACGGAGTAGTGAAGGTGAGTCACCTTATACAACAGGGTAATATTGACTGAGAGATTAGTTGCTGCAAAATTTATAGTAACAATAGATTTGATTTTCCTTAATGTGTGGTTTGATGCTGCAGTATTAAATAATCTTAATAATGATGGTACAGTACCTCCTTGCTCTTTACTTTCAGAGGTCGGTCCTATATGCATGCATTCCTAAGCATAGCAAACAAGCAAAAGCAAACAGTCGGCCGAAGCCGGAGGCGACCCGAAGGCTCCTCTTTCGATAGCTGCTACCCGAGGGTAGGGGTGGGCGCTACTCCTATCCCAAGATTTGCTCCCAGTTATTTAACTGGTACTCATTTTATCGACCCCAGTGGATGAAAGGCGCATATCTGATAAGCACATCGGATCAGCATATAATGCATGCATTATCTGCTTTATCGTTTTTCACAGGTCTCTGCTAGCGATGAAGATACGAAGACCAACCCAATCGCATACAGCCTTCCATTTGTGTCCAACAACGGTGCAACTTTGTTTGAAGTCGACGGATCAGGTCAGGTTTCTATAACGACAGAGGGAATGAAAGCCTCAGCAATACAGTCTGGGAGTCAGTATGTATTACTGGTTAGAGCAGAAGAAACTGGTTCTGTGGTACCAAGGTGAGTGACGGCTGATATTTTAATAGTAAAATAATAATTATGCTACTCATGCAGCACTAATCGAGATAGAGGCCTACCCCCCTTTGACTCATTCTATAGGATGATTTTAATGAAATTCTTCAGAAGCTGATCTTTATTTTATTTATAATTACAAAATTCTGTCCTTATTTTTTATTTTTAATGTCTTTTAGATATTAAAATAATGATAATGTTTAATTCTAATACTTTTAATTTTTAACTGGCTTAGGATGGGCTTTGTTGCAGGACATATAGTTGTAGGAGTCGTTGCCATTCTCGATATCAATGTCGAAGGTAGCTTCGTGTATTGAATGATATGTTTTCTATCTTTCAGTCAATCTTTTGCTGTTGTCACTGTAAATGCCTACACACCAACATTCTCTGTTATACAAGGAACATTACCCGTTACCATAGCAACTGGTGAACCATCAGAAACCATAGCTACTGTCGTTACAGTTGAACCTGGGGCCGATGTTACATATAGCCTCGGTGCGGGAAGCGCGACTGGTTTTGTAATCGACCAAGAGTAAGTCATGTTGCAAGTGATATTACTGGACCTGTGGTCATACTGTAGTGCCTATGCCTATCATTACCATCTATTTATTTATCTATTTATCTTTATTCTATGTCCATCACATAAAGCTAAGTTTAGTATATTAGCGTCAATATAGTTAATTTAAAAATGAGTGGTTGATTTATAGAAGCGACTATTCGCCAGTATAGATCTACCACTCTTCCCGCTACGGTGCAAAGGTTTCTTCACATAATAGTTTATTTTATACATGCAGTAGTGTTATATGTAGTGTTAGTGCCATTGAATTGTCTAATTCATACTGTATTTCAGAACGGGAATCATTCGTTCCTCAGAGATGTTTACCTCACCGGGTCAAAGGGTTCTGCAAGTCATAGCTCAGGTTAGATATTCATAGTATTAAAGAACTAATTATTAATTATTTTAGTGTTAATGTGTTTATATAATTATTATTATTATTATCACTATTGTAACATTTTATACATATTAATTAGTTAACCGAATATAAACATGAATATTAAACCAAACATAAATATATTATCACAGGATTCCTTTGGTAATAGTGCTACAACCTCTGTTACAATTAACATTCGAGAACCAGGTGAAACTTTGTCTCTCCAATTCGGAACCTGTCCAACTGGTTTGCTTAGGTAAGTGTTTAAAATTTACAGTAATGCAGCACTGGATTTAATGCTTCCCTTAATAATTTCACCATCAGAGGAAGTGTTACTGCCTGTGATTTCTAAATCATTGATAGATTATTTAATGATGTAAAATAATGGCAAATAATAAAAATTTACAGCATTACGTTCCAATTTATTAGATTATCTAATGTAGAACATGCCTTACCCTTTCGAATTTGGGGAGGTCTTCAGCAGATCCCTGAATCGAAGATTCTAGGTAGTAAAGCTACATGAGCAACAAGGATATCCAATGATTAATTCACATTACGACCTGCCAGGGGAATCCAAGTTTTTAGTTATAATTCTGGTTTTACAAGCAGACCGACATGGGATACAGCCTACAGTTGAGTCTATATCACCTGTTTTGGTTGCCCAGCAGGAACTTGAAATTGAGCTTGAAATCGGATTTCATATCTAGTTCAACATTATTCTGGTGAAAAAAGTAGCAGCGGTCAAAATCCTGCTGATTATTCATATTTCTCGATTTCTTTCTTTCCTTTGAGAGCAACCAGCTTATTTGTCCCAATTTCTTAAATCACCCCAGCCCAGTTTTTTTGTTGGCAAATATGTAAACTTTGATCGATTATACCTCGAGAACTCTCTGGACGAATTAGCTTCAATTTTTTCAGAGCTTGCTATACTATATACTTACCACTTTATTAAAAAATATTTTGGGTCGAAAAATAACACTAATAACGCGGTTCTGTCTATATTTAGCATCCCATGGATGTGTCTCTTGTACTGCGTACATAGCTTACATAACTACATTAAGAGTATAAAAAGGTATCTTGTTAAATTTTTTCTTGACAATTTTACAAATTATATTTTAAGTGTATATGAGTTCCTGGAATATTCAGGTATCCATGTAAGGGATAAATAAAACTGATTCTTATACATTCTAGGTGCGCTGTAACCTATGAAGCAATATATGATGAGACGTTGATATTGCCGGCAAACATTGATACTTACAAAAGTTTAACGACGGGTGACACAGTTACTGAGATCAAAGCTACTGGAACTGGAGTCACCTATTCCATTGCTTCGGGTGAGAGTGAAGTAGTGAAGGTTACTGCGCGATTGATTAGTTATTGTTTGTGTATACAAGATATTCTCTGGTTCATCTGTTGGTCAATTATGCCAAATATTGATTCATATCAGTGTCTAACATAATATTAACCTTCAATTAATTTTTAACTATGTCAAAGAAAGTATTCTGGATTTATATATTTATTGTTTTTTTAGATTCTTTCTGAATTTTGACAGGTCTTTTTTATTAAGGTATTTGTTAATATTATAGTATTTCCAACTGCTACCACGGGGATACAAATTAATAAAGACAATGGACAGATAACTCTAAATGAAGCGTTGGTCAGCGATGTTGCTATAACAGTGAAGGTTGGTGTGTAGATGAACGAGTTTGTACTTCAGGTAGAATCGATGAGTACTCGCGATGATTTAGGATTGGAATTACCACCTGAGTAGTTGTAGCCTTAGGATGTCGTACAAGCAGTTTGGTTGTTGGTTGAATATAAATTATTGTGGAAAGGGCGTGATAACATGATTCATGTAGAATAACTTGAGATCATTGAGACCAATTAAGTGTTAGTAAACACATTAGATTCGAACACTCTTTGTAAATGCTATGGAGCAAAAATAAATCAATTTGATCAAATTAATCATAATAGTAACTTCATATCGAATACAATGAGGTAGTGTTGCAACACTGCTTACTTAACTTAAAAAAAAAATTGACTTGTATCACCATAAACACAGCGCTACTGTAAAAATAAACCAACACTCCTAGTTTAAGTTGGAAGTTTTAAGGTGGAAATTAGCACACTACACTATAATTGCATTATGCAATCAATCTACAGTTGTTACTTCTGTTGATGTCGCCATTTTTTATTCAGTCTATATCGCCTAAATGTGAAAGTGAAAGCTTTCTCATACTTAATCGTTTAAAAGCCAATGGACCTTTATAGATAAGTACTGTGGCTTATATGAAGTGTCTTTATTAGGACTTGTCGGATGTCAAATATACACCAAGCTCTTATGGACAACAAAGTTGTATATTTTTCTGACTCAATTCAATTCCTTTCCTGCCCTTTCCTTAAGTTCTCCCCTCTCAATTTATTCTGGAAAGACGAATCTTCTCAATTTCGATGTCAACAAAAACTTACCGCATACCACCATGCTTAAAATCAAGTCTGCATAAGTTGTGCATGGCATTTTGCATGGGAGGTGCAAAACTGGTACCCCATCCCTAAACTTTTATGTAAAACAGATCAGTGTGAAAACAAGATATTCCATAATGTGCGGTTTAAGAGAAATATTAACATGGACAGCTTTGATAAAACTGGAGATGTTGTTCAGCAATCTTCTTCATCTTTCAATTTCAATGCGCTCACAATAGAGTTATTTTTCATATTATATAAATTACAAATAATACATCTATACTCACCATATGTAGTATAAATAGGTAGTGGAAGAAAGTAAGGTACTTGGCTCGCCCTCTATGGAACTAGGGAGAGAGAACGGACAGACTACATGAAAAGTACCGTTAGGCGAGAGCAGATCAGTGAAGGGTTGCAGGTCTGCAGGTTGTGGGGGAGATTTACCGCTTGTTCTACGTTACTGTTATAGTTTAATTGTTTGTTATCATAACGTGTTGTTCTTGTTCAGTTGTTGAATAATATAGATAGATATATTGGTGGTACAATACCATACTATTCACAATTTTAACCAACATTCATTTATTTCCTCAGACAATAGTTAAAAATTATATATTCTCTAAATAAGGGATGCATTGCACGATGCATTATACTGGTATTTTATTATGATAATGGTAAGATATACTTTATTTATATAGGTTACATTGATGTTCACTAAATAATTTTAATTTTTATATTATATTTTAGGCAGAGTCGTTAGAACCACCAAGCAGTGGGTTTATGGTAGTGAATATCAAAGCACCTGGGACAGTGATTGTACCTACACCATGCCCAACTTCACAACCACCTATCTGTTGCCACATCCCCACACTGAACGCAGAAGTCACTGTGCCTGATAGCTATGGCCTATCCACAATTGTGGATTTTGGTGACTATTTCCCAGAATCAGAAGTCAGTGTAGAAATAACAAACAGAGACCCTAAACATAAGTATTTTGAAATACAATTCAATAGATTAATCTTAGTAAGAGAACTCGATTGCCATGACATTAATGACATATATCTTCAACTGTCATTTAAAAATGGAAATTGCCTCCAGCATGGCTCCATGAAGATCAACGTTGAATGCGGAAAAGAAATTACAACAACACATATGCCAGTGTCGTGTCCAACTACATATAAAGCGACATCATGTCCTGCTACTATCACAACACCTACACCAACCCCATATACAACTAAACTCCCCCGCCCATGCTGTGATATACCTTCACTACATGTTGAATTAAAAATTCCAGATACTTCACCAATATCGACATCATTATTGGACATATCGGAAGTACTTCAAGGAAAACTGCCATCTGTTTATCTCATAAACCCTGATCCAAAGAACAATTATTTTGAAATAAAAGATTACATGATAATTTTGAAGAAAGAGCTTGACTGTTTTGATACCAAAGAGTTTTATTTACAACTTAAATTCTCAAACAATGACTGCAATAGTTATGGATCAGTCAATGTCATAATAGACTGCATTGAATCAACAACTACAACAACTCCAGTATCTTGTCCAACAACATATAAAGCGACATCATGCCCAGCTACATTCACAACACCTACACCAACACCATATACAACAAAACTTCCCCGCCCATGCTGTGATATACCTTCACTCCATGTTGAATTATCTATTCCAGATAATTCACCAATATCAACATCATTATTGGATATATCGGCAATATTTCAAGGAGAACTGCCATCTGTTTATCTCATAAATCCAGATCCAAAGAACAATTATTTTGCTATAAAAGATTATATGATAATTTTGAAGAAAGAGCTTGACTGTTTCGATACCAAAGAGTTTTATTTACAACTTAAATTTTCCAACAACAACTGTAATAGTTATGGATCAGTAAATGTCATAATAGACTGCATTGAATCAACAACTACCACAACACCTGTATCTTGTCCAACTACCTATAAAGCAACATCATGCCCAGCTATTTTAACAACACCTACTCCAACACCTTGTGCAACAAAACTTCCCCGCCCTTGCTGTGATATACCTTCACTACATGCTGAATTATCTATTCCAGATAATTCACCAATATCAACATCATTATTGGACATATCAGCAGTATTTCAAGGAAAACTGCCATCTGTTTATCTCATAAACCCTGATCCAAGGAATAATTATTTTGCTATAAAAGACTACATAATAATTCTGAAGAAAGAGCTTGACTGTTTCGATACCAAAGAATTTTATTTACAACTTAAATTCTCAAACAATAACTGCAATAGTTACGGTTCTGTCAATATCATAATAGACTGCATTGAATCAACAACTACCACAACACCTGTATCTTGTCCAACTACATATCAAGCGACATCATGCCCAGCTATTTTAACAACACCTACTCCAACACCTTGTACAACAATACTTCCCCGCCCTTGCTGTGATATACCTTCACTACATGCTGAATTATCTATTCCAGATAATTCACTAACATCAACATCATTATTGGACATATCAGCAGTATTTCAAGGAAAACTGCCATCTGTTTATCTCATAAACCCTGATCCAAAGAACAATTATATTGCTATAAAAGATTATATGATAATTTTGAAGAAAGAGCTTGACTGTTTCGATACCAAAGAGTTCTATTTACAACTTAAATTCTCAAATAATAACTGCAATAGTTATGGATCAGTAAATGTCATAATAGACTGCATTGAATCAACAACTACAACAACTCCAGTATCTTGTCCAACAACATATAAAGCGACATCATGCCCAGCTACATTCACGACACCTACACCAACCCCATATACAACAAAACTTCCCCGCCCTTGCTGTGATATTCCTTCACTACATGCTGAATTATCTATTCCAGATAATTCACCAATATCAACATCATTATTGGATATATCGGCAATATTTCAAGGAGAACTGCCATCTGTTTATCTCATAAATCCAGATCCAAAGAACAATTATTTTGCTTTAAAAGATTATATGATAATTTTGAAGAAAGAGCTTGACTGTTTTGATACCAAAGAGTTCTATTTACAATTTAAATTCTCCAACAACAACTGTAATAGTTATGGATCAGTAAATATCATAATAGACTGCATTGAATCCACAACTACAACTACTCCGGTATCTTGTCCAACAACATATAAAGCGACATCATGCCCAGCTATTTTAACAACACCTACTCCAACACCTTGTACAACAAAACTTCCCCGCCCATGCTGTGATATACCTTCACTACATGCTGAATTATCTATTCCAGATAATTCACCAATATCAACATCATTATTGGATATATCGGCAATATTTCAAGGAGAACTGCCATCTGTTTATCTCATAAATCCAGATCCAAAGAACAATTATTTTGCTTTAAAAGATTATATGATAATTTTGAAGAAAGAGCTTGACTGTTTTGATACCAAAGAGTTCTATTTACAATTTAAATTCTCCAACAACAACTGTAATAGTTATGGATCAGTAAATATCATAATAGACTGCATTGAATCCACAACTACAACTACTCCGGTATCTTGTCCAACAACATATAAAGCGACATCATGCCCAGCTATTTTAACAACACCTACTCCAACACCTTGTACAACAAAACTTCCCCGCCCTTGCTGTGATATTCCTTCACTACATGCTGAATTATCTATTCCAGATAATTCACCAATATCAACATCATTATTGGATATATCGGCAATATTTCAAGGAGAACTGCCATCTGTTTATCTCATAAATCCAGATCCAAAGAACAATTATTTTGCTTTAAAAGATTATATGATAATTTTGAAGAAAGAGCTTGACTGTTTTGATACCAAAGAGTTCTATTTACAATTTAAATTCTCCAACAACAACTGTAATAGTTATGGATCAGTAAATATCATAATAGACTGCATTGAATCCACAACTACAACTACTCCGGTATCTTGTCCAACAACATATAAAGCGACATCATGCCCAGCTATTTTAACAACACCTACTCCAACACCTTGTACAACAAAACTTCCCCGCCCATGCTGTGATATTCCTTCACTACATGCTGAATTATCTATTCCAGATAATTCACCAATATCAACATCATTATTGGATATATCGGCAATATTTCAAGGAGAACTGCCATCTGTTTATCTCATAAATCCAGATCCAAAGAACAATTATTTTGCTTTAAAAGATTATATGATAATTTTGAAGAAAGAGCTTGACTGTTTTGATACCAAAGAGTTCTATTTACAATTTAAATTCTCCAACAACAACTGTAATAGTTATGGATCAGTAAATATCATAATAGACTGCATTGAATCCACAACTACAACTACTCCGGTATCTTGTCCAACAACATATAAAGCGACATCATGCCCAGCTATTTTAACAACACCTACTCCAACACCTTGTACAACAAAACTTCCCCGCCCATGCTGTGATATACCTTCACTACATACTGAATTATCTATTCCAGATAATTCACAAATATCAACATCATTATTGGATATATCAGCAATATTTCAAGGAAAACTGCCATCTGTTTATCTCATAATCCCTGATCCAAAGAACAATTATTTCGCTGTAAAAGACTATAAGATACTATTGATGAAAGAGCTTGACTGTTTCGATACCAAAGAGTTTTATTTGCAACTTAAGTTTTCTAACAACAACTGTAAAAGTTATGGTTCAGTAAATATCATTGTAGACTGCATTGAATCAACAACTACAACTACTCCTGTATCTTGTCCAACTACTTATAAAGCAACAACATGTCCTGCTACTTTAACAACACCTACTCCAACTCCCTATACAACAAAACTTCCCCGCCCATGCTGTGATATACCTTCACTACATGCAGAATTATCTATTCCAGATAATTCACCAATATCAACATCATTATTGGACATATCAGCAGTCTTTCAAGGAAAACTCCCATCTGTTTATCTGATAAATCCAGATCCAAAGAACAATTATTTCGTTGTAAACGACTATAAGATACTGTTGATGAAAGAGCTTGACTGTTTCGATACCAAAGAGTTTTATTTGCAACTTAAGTTTTCTAACAACAACTGTAGAAGTTATGGTTCAGTAAATGTCATAATAGACTGCATTGAATCAACAACTACAACTACTCCGGTATCTTGTCCAACAACATATAAAGCGACATCATGCCCAGCTATTTTAACAACACCTACTCCAACACCTTGTACAACAAAACTTCCCCGCCCATGCTGTGATATACCTTCACTACATGCTGAATTATCTATTCCAGATAATTCACTAACATCAACATCATTATTGGACATATCAGCAGTATTTCAAGGAAAACTGCCATCTGTTTATCTCATAAACCCTGATCCAAAGAACAATTATTTTGCTATAAAAGACTACATAATAATTTTGAAGAAAGAGCTTGACTGTTTTGATACCAAAGAGTTCTATTTACAACTTAAATTCTCCAACAACAACTGTAATAGTTATGGATCAGTAAATGTCATAATAGACTGCATTGAATCCACAACTACAACTACTCCGGTATCTTGTCCAACAACATATAAAGCGACATCATGCCCAGCTATTTTAACAACACCTACTCCAACACCTTGTACAACAAAACTTCCCCGCCCATGCTGTGATATACCTTCACTACATGCAGAATTATCTATTCCAGATAATTCACCAATATCAACATCATTATTGGACATATCAGCAGTCTTTCAAGGAAAACTCCCATCTGTTTATCTGATAAATCCAGATCCAAAGAACAATTATTTCGCTGTAAAAGACTATAAGATACTGTTGATGAAAGAGCTTGACTGTTTCGATACCAAGGAGTTTTATTTGCAACTTAAGTTTTCTAACAACAACTGTAAAAGATATGGTTCAATAAATGTCATAATAGACTGCATTGAATCAACAACTACAGCTACTCCTGTATCTTGTCCAACTACTTATAAAGCAACAACATGTCCTGCTACTTTAACAACACCTACTCCAACTCCCTATACAACAAAACTTCCCCGCCCATGCTGTGATATACCTTCACTACATGCAGAATTATCTATTCCAGATAATTCACCAATATCAACATCATTATTGGACATATCAGCAGTCTTTCAAGGAAAATGGCCATCTGTTTATCTGATAAATCCAGATCCAAAGAACAATTATTTCGTTGTAAAAGACTATAAGATACTGTTGATGAAAGAGCTTGACTGTTTCGATACCAAAGAGTTTTATTTGCAACTTAAGTTTTCTAACAACAACTGTAGAAGTTATGGTTCAGTAAATGTCATAATAGACTGCATTGAATCCACAACTACAACTATTCCGGTATCTTGTCCAACAACATATAAAGCGACATCATGCCCAGCTATTTTAACAACACCTACTCCAACACCTTGTACAACAAAACTTCCCCGCCCATGCTGTGATATACCTTCACTACATGCAGAATTATCTATTCCAGATAATTCACCAATATCAACATCATTATTGGACATATCAGCAGTCTTTCAAGGAAAACTCCCATCTGTTTATCTGATAAATCCAGATCCAAAGAACAATTATTTCGCTGTAAAAGACTATAAGATACTGTTGATGAAAGAGCTTGACTGTTTCGATACCAAGGAGTTTTATTTGCAACTTAAGTTTTCTAACAACAACTGTAAAAGATATGGTTCAATAAATTTCATAATAGACTGCATTGAATCAACAACTACAGCTACTCCTGTATCTTGTCCAACTACTTATAAAGCAACAACATGTCCTGCTACTTTAACAACACCTACTCCAACTCCCTATACAACAAAACTTCCCCGCCCTTGCTGTGATATACCTTCACTCCATGCTGAATTAAATATTCCAGAAAATTCATCCCCATCAACATCATTATTGGACATATCTACTGTCTTTCAAGGAAAATGGCCATCTGTTTATATGATAAATCCAGATCCAAAGAACAATTATTTCGCTGTAAAAGACTATAAGATACTGTTGATGAAAGAGCTTGACTGTTTCGATACCAAAGAGTTTTATTTGCAACTTAAGTTTTCTAACAACAACTGTAAAAGTTATGGTTCAGTAAATATCATAATAGACTGCATTGAATCAACAACTACAACTACTCCTGTACCTTGTCCAACTACTTATAAAGCAACAACATGTCCTGCTACTTTAACAACACCTACTCCAACTCCCTATACAACAAAACTTCCCCACCCATGCTGTGATATACCTTCACTACATGCAGAATTATCTATTCCAGATAATTCACCAATATCAACGTCATTATTGGACATATCAGCAGTCTTTCAAGGAAAACTCCCATCTGTTTATCTGATAAATCCAGATCCAAAGAACAATTACTTCGCTGTAAAAGACTATAAGATACTGTTGATGAAAGAGCTTGACTGTTTCGATACCAAAGAGTTTTATTTGCAACTTAAATTTTCTAACAACAACTGTAAAAGTTATGGTTCAGTAAATGTCATAATAGACTGCATTGAATCAACAACTACAACTACTCCTGTATCTTGTCCAACAACATATAAAGCAACATCATGCCCAGCTACATTCACGACACCTACACCAACCCCATATACAACTAAACTTCCCCACCCATGCTGTGATATACCTTCACTCCATGTTGAATTATCTATTCCAGATAATTCACCAATATCAACATCATTATTGGACATATCAGCAATTTTTCAAGGAAAACTCCCATCTGTTTATCTGATAAATCCAGATCCAAAGAACAATTATTTCGCTGTAAAAGACTATAAGATACTGTTGATGAATGAGCTTGACTGTTTCGATACCAAAGAGTTTTATTTACAACTTAAGTTTTCTAACAACAACTGTAAAAGTTATGGTTCAGTAAATGTCATAATAGACTGCATTGAATCAACAACTACAACAACTCCTGTATCTTGTCCAACAACATATAAAGCAACATCATGCCCAGCTACATTCACGACACATACACCAACCCCATATACAACTAAACTTCCCCGCCCTTGCTGTGATATACCGTCACTCCATGTTGAATTATCTATTCCAGATAATTCACCAATATCAACATCATTATTGGACATATCAGCAGTCTTTCAAGGAAAAGTCCCATCTGTATATCTGATAAATCCAGATCCAAAGAAAAATTATTTCGCTGTAAAAGACTATAAGATACTGTTGATGAAAGAGCTTGACTGTTTCGATACCAAAGAGTTTTATTTACAACTTAAATTCTCAGATAATAATTGCAATAGTTATGGTTCAGTAAATGTCATAATAGACTGCATTGAATCAACAACTACAACTACTCCTGTATCTTGTCCAACTACATATAAAGCGACATCATGCCCAGCTACACTCACGACACCTACACCAACCCCATATACAACAAAACTTCCCCGTCCATGCTGTGATATACCTTCACTCCATGCTGAATTGACTATTCCAGAAAATTCACCAATATCAACATCATTATTAGACATATCAGCAGTCTTTCAAGGAAAACTGCCATCTGTTTATCTGATAAATCCAGATCCAAAGAACAATTATTTCACTGTAAAAGACTATAAGATTCTGTTGATGAAAGAGCTTGACTGTTTCGATACCAAAGAGTTTTATTTACAACTTAAATTGTTCAATAACAACTGTAACAGTTATGGGTCATTAAACATAAATATTGATTGTATTGAAATTACTACAACAGCTGAACCAATACAGTGCCCTACTACAACTCCAATGGTATCATGTATCTTTTCAGATGCAATTTATGAAGAATTCAAGGTAGATGAAAATATTGCTGGTGCTGAAGTTGGGATTATAAATGTTGATGGTGTAACTGAAATTGAAATTGTTAAAGGGGACATTCAAGGTCTATTTGGTGTAGAAAATCCAAATAAAATAGTAACAATTTCTGCACTTAACTATGATGAAGGTTCAACTAAATACATTCTCAGCGTCAAAGTTTTATTGCAACATTGTGTACGTTTTGCTACAGTGACTATCAATGTACAAAACATAAATGATGAATTTCCACGGTTCACTGAAAATACCTTTTTTGGTGTAGCTAATGAATGTGATAAATTGGGGACTGAAGTAGTTAAACTTATCGCCCAAGATGCAGACCCTTTAGATGAACTCACATACAGTTTAACAAATTGTGCACCATTTTCTGTTAATGATAAAACAGGTATGGTTCGTCTTGAGAGAGAGCCTGTTGAAAGTGAAATAGGAGCATGCAAATTATGTATACCACAAGTTGTAGATCAAGGTGAGCATAGCAAGCGCACAAATGCTAATCTTTGTGTTCAAACTGCTTCTAATTTAGCTGCCATCCACTTCAATAATCCACTGAATGAGGTTGAAAAGTCGATTGAACAAGTGAAACAAATACTTTCAAACACATTAAATTTAAAACAAAATCATATTATTGTAAATAATGCACATGCGCGGTATGATAAGAATTGCGTCCTTAAAACAGCTGAAACAACAGTTGAATTCACTGCAGTGCGTTTAAGTGACTTTTCTACTAATGATGAATACAAACTCATGAATACCAACCAGATATATACATTAATAAGTAGTGATCTTACTGATGTAACTGCAGAACTTCTAAGTAATGGTTTGAATTATATCGATCACTACGATGCCATAAGATGTGCCAGTAGATGCTCGTCCCAGCTACCAGACTGGTGTTATGGCTTATATAATGCTGTGGAGATAACAGAAAATACACAATTTGTGGAACTCCATGATTATATCAATTTGGGGTCTTTACAGAGTATTAGTATTGGTAGCGTCAGCAGTGGAAGTGACTTAAACAACTTTCTAGTTAGAAACAAGGCAGTTGATATTGTTAATTCCGATTTTGAAATCAATGACAGGCATATAGTTAAAGTTAATTTGATTGGAGCATTATGCGAGGCTATAGCTGTTATTGATGTTTCAATTCTGGATACAAATGACAATCCTCCACAATTTGATAACGAATATCAATTCATTTTAGATGCTTGTGTAGCTCCACACAGCTTCATTGCTACACTCACCACAAGTGATAAAGACACTGTTGGAAATGGAAGAACAGAATATAGTCTAGTTAGTTCTAACAAATGTTTGTCATTTACTATTGACAGAACAACTGGTATACTACGAACATCAGATTATATTACAGCACTAAAAGGTGAATGTTTTCAATGTGTTGCTAGAGCAACAGATATTGGGACATCTGAAAGCAATAGTGTTAATATTGATATTTGTGTAACTAATGAAGATTACCAATTAATATTGCTTACAAAAGAAGAAGACCCATCTGTTATTGCTTCCAAGGAACGAGACTTCTTGGCAGAGCTTAATGCAGAAACTCCCAATTCATTTCGGACATCTATATATGCAATTAAACAACATTATGACACTGATTGCAATGAGGTTTTGTCTACATATGCAATAATTTTAATGGCAATTATCATTGATGGTACAAATCCAATACTTGCAAGCAGTGTGCAGCTCCGAAATTCACTCAATGATATTGATATTTTACAACCAAATCGATATCCAATAGCTATTTCTGAGATGTTGTTACAACCTCTCTGTCCATTGATTTGTCCAGTATTTGAGGTTTTACCAACAATGCCTCCCCCAACACCTTGTCCTACAAATTTACCCATAAACTGCTGCGACCTCCCCTCTTTCCATGCTGATTTATCTATCCCAGATAACACAATGCCATCAACACAGTTATTGGATTCATCAATAATGCTTCATGGACAACTACCTTCAGTATTTATTATAAATCAGGATCCAAAAAATAATTATTTTGCTCTAAATGACTATATATTAATTTTGATGAAAGAATTAGATTGTTTTGACACCAAGGAGTTTTATTTACAACTTAAATTCTCAAACAAAAACTGCAATAGTTATGGTTCAATAAACATCGTAATAGACTGCATTGAATCAACAACTACAACAACACCTGTATCTTGTCCAACAACATATAAAGCGACATCATGCCCAGCTACATTCACGACACCTACACCAACTCCGTATACAACAAAACTTCCCCGCCCTTGTTGTGACATACCTTCACTCCATGCAGAATTAAATATTCCAGAAAATTCATCCCCATCAACATCATTATTGGACATATCAACTGTCTTTCAAGGAAAACTGCCATCTGTTTATCTCATAAACCCTGATCCAAAGAACAATTATTTTGCAATAAAAGACTACATAATAATTTTGAAGAAAGAGCTTGACTGTTTTGATATCAAAGAGTTTTATTTACAACTTAAATTCTCAAATAATAACTGCAATAGTTATGGATCAGTCAATGTCATAATAGACTGCATTGAATCAACAACTACAACTACACCTGTATCTTGTCCAACAACATATAAAGCAACATCATGTCCAGCTACATTCACGACACCTACACCAACTCCATATACAACAAAACTTCCCCGCCCTTGTTGTGATATACCTTCACTCCATGCTGAATTAAATATTCCAGAAAATTCATCCCCATCAACATCATTATTGGACATATCAACTGTCTTTCAAGGAAAACTGCCATCTGTTCATCTCATAAACCCTGACCCAAAGAACAATTATTTTGCAATAAAAGACTACATAATAATTTTGAAAAAAGAGCTTGACTGTTTTGATACCAAAGAGTTTTATTTACAACTTAAATTCTCAAATAATAACTGCAATAGTTATGGATCAGTCAATGTCATAATAGACTGCATTGAATCAACAACTACAACTACACCTGTATCTTGTCCAACAACATATAAAGCAACATCATGTCCAGCTACATTCACGACACCTACACCAACTCCATATACAACAAAACTTCCCCGCCCTTGTTGTGATATACCTTCACTCCATGCTGAATTAAATATTCCAGAAAATTCATCCCCATCAACATCATTATTGGACATATCAACTGTCTTTCAAGGAAAACTGCCATCTGTTCATCTCATAAACCCTGATCCAAAGAACAATTATTTTGCAATAAAAGACTACATAATAATTTTAAAGAAAGAGCTTGACTGTTTCGATACCAAAGAGTTTTATTTACAACTTAAATTCTCAAATAATAACTGCAATAGTTATGGATCAGTCAATGTCATAATAGACTGCATTGAATCAACAACTACAACTACACCTGTATCTTGTCCAACAACATATAAAGCAACATCATGTCCAGCTACATTCACGACACCTACACCAACTCCGTATACAACAAAACTTCCCCGCCCTTGTTGTGATATACCTTCACTCCATGCTGAATTAAATATTCCAGAAAATTCATCCCCATCAACATCATTATTGGACATATCAACTGTCTTTCAAGGAAAACTGCCATCTGTTTATCTCATAAACCCTGATCCAAAGAACAATTATTTTGCAATAAAAGACTACATTATAATTTTGAAGAAAGAGCTTGACTGTTTTGATACCAAAGAGTTTTATTTACAACTTAAATTCTCAAACAATGACTGCAATAGTTATGGATCAGTCAATGTAATAATAGACTGTATTGAAGCAACAACTACAACTACACCTGTATCTTGTCCAACAACATATAAAGCGACATCATGTCCAGCTACATTCACGACACCTACACCAACTCCATATACAACAAAACTTCCCCGCCCTTGCTGTGATATACCTTCACTCCATGTTGAATTAAATATTCCAGAAAATTCAACCCCAACAACATCATTATTGGACATTTCAACTGTCTTTCAAGGAAAACTGCCATCTGTTTATATCATAAACCCTGATCCAAAGAACAATTATTTTAAAATAAAAGATTATATGATCATTTTGAAGAAAGAGCTTGACTGTTTTGATACCAAAGAGTTTTATTTACAACTTAAATTCTCAAACAATGACTGCAATAGTTATGGATCAGTCAATGTAATAATAGACTGTATTGAAGCAACAACTACAACTACACCTGTATCTTGTCCAACAACATATAAAGCGACATCATGTCCAGCTACATTCACGACACCTACACCAACTCCATATACAACAAAACTTCCCCGCCCTTGCTGTGATATACCTTCACTCCATGTTGAATTAAATATTCCAGAAAATTCAACCCCAACAACATCATTATTGGACATTTCAACTGTCTTTCAAGGAAAACTGCCATCTGTTTATCTCATAAACCCTGATCCAAAGAATAATTATTTTGAAATAAACGATTACATGATCATTTTGAAGAAAGAGCTTGACTGTTTTGATACCAAAGAGTTTTATTTACAACTTAAATTCTCAAATAATAACTGCAATAGTTATGGATCAGTCAATGTCATAATAGACTGCATTGAATCAACAACTATAACTACACCTGTATCTTGTCCAACAACATATAAAGCGACATCATGTCCAGCTACATTTACGACACCTACACCAACTCCATATACAACAAAACTTCCCCGCCCTTGCTGTGATATACCTTCACTCCATGTTGAATTGAATATTCCAGAAAATTCAACCCCAACAACATCATTATTGGACATTTCAAATGTCTTTCAAGGAAAACTGCCATCTGTTTATCTCATAAACCCTGATCCAAAGAACAATTATTTTGAAATAAAGGATTACATGATCATTTTGAAGAAAGAGCTTGACTGTTTCGATACCAAAGAGTTTTATTTACAACTTAAATTCTCAAACAATAACTGCAATAGTTATGGATCAGTCAATGTCATAATAGACTGTATTGAATCAACAACTACAACTACACCTGTATCTTGTCCAACAACGTATAAAGCGACATCATGTCCAGCTACATTCACAACACCTACACCAACCCCCTATACAACAAAACTTCCCCGCCCATGCTGTGATATACCCTCACTCCATGCTGAATTAAATATTCCAGAAAATTCATCCCCATCAACATCATTATTGGACATATCAACTGTCTTTCAAGGAAAACTGCCATCAATTTATCTCATAAACCCTGATCCAAAGAACAATTATTTCGCAATAAAAGACTACATAATAATTTTGAAGAAAGAGCTTGACTGTTTTGATACCAAAGAGTTTTATTTACAACTTAAATTCTCAAACAAGGTCTGCAATAGTTATGGTTCAATAAACATCATAATAGACTGCATTGAATCAACAACTACAACAACACCTGTATCTTGTCCAACAACATATAAAGCGACATCATGCCCAGCTACATTCACGACACCAACACCAACCCCCTATACAACAAAACTTCCCCGCCCATGCTGTGATTTACCTTCACTCCATGCTGAATTAAATATTCCAGGAAATTCATCCCCATCAACATCATTATTGGACATATCAACTGTCTTTCAAGGAAAATTGCCATCTGTTTATCTCATAAACCCTGATCCAAAGAACAATCATTTTGAAATAAAAGATTACATGATAATTTTAAAGAAAGAGCTTGACTGTTTCGATACCAAAGAGTTTTATTTACAACTTAAATTCTCAAATAATAACTGCAATAGTTATGGATCAGTCAATGTCATAATAGACTGCATTGCATCAACAACTACAACTACACCTGTATCTTGTCCAACAACATATAAAGCAACATCATGTCCAGCTACATTCACGACACCTACACCAACTCCATATACAACAAAACTTCCCCGCCCTTGTTGTGATATACCTTCACTCCATGCTGAATTAAATATTCCAGAAAATTCATCCCCATCAACATCATTATTGGACATATCAACTGTCTTTCAAGGAAAACTGCCATCTGTTTATCTCATAAACCCTGATCCAAAGAACAATTATTTTGCAATAAAAGACTACATAATAATTTTGAAGAAAGAGCTTGACTGTTTTGATACCAAAGAGTTTTATTTACAACTTAAATTCTCAAACAATGACTGCAATAGTTATGGATCAGTCAATGTAATAATAGACTGTATTGAAACAACAACTACAACTACACCTGTATCTTGTCCAACAACATATAAAGCGACATCATGCCCAGCTACATTCACGACACCTACACCAACTCCATATACAACAAAACTTCCCCGCCCATGCTGTGATATACCTTCACTCCATGTTGAATTAAATATTCCAGAAAATTCAACCCCAACATCATTATTGGACATTTCAACTGTCTTTCAAGGAAAACTGCCATCTGTTTATCTCATAAACCCTGATCCAAAGAACAATTATTTTGCAATAAAAGACTACATAATAATTTTGAAGAAAGAGCTTGACTGTTTTGATACCAACGAGTTTTATTTACAACTTAAATTCTCAAATAATAACTGCAATAGTTATGGATCAGTCAATGTCATAATAGACTGCATTGAATCAACAACTACAACTACACCTGTATCTTGTCCAACAACATATAAAGCGACATCATGTCCAGCTACATTCACAACACCTACACCAACTCCATATACAACAAAACTTCCCCGCCCTTGCTGTGATATACCTTCACTCCATGCTGAATTAAATACTCCAGAAAATTCATCCCCATCAACATCATTATTGGACATATCAACTGTCTTTCAAGGAAAACTGCCATCTGTTTATCTCATAAACCCTGATCCAAAGAACAATTATTTTGAAATAAAGGATTACATGATAATTTTGAAGAAAGAGCTTGACTGTTTCGATACCAAAGAGTTTTATTTACAACTTAAATTCTCAAATAATAATTGCAATAGTTATGGATCAGTCAATGTCATAATAGACTGCATTGAATCAACAACTACAACTACACCTGTATCTTGTCCAACAACATATAAAGCGACATCATGTCCAGCTACATTTACGACACCTACACCAACTCCATATACAACAAAACTTCCCCGCCCATGCTGTGATATACCTTCACTCCATGTTGAATTAAATATTCCAGAAAATTCATCCCCATCAACATCATTATTGGACATTTCAACTGTCTTTCAAGGGAAACTGCCATCTGTTTATCTCATAAACCCTGATCCAAAGAACAATTATTTTGAAATAAAGGGTTACATGATCATTTTGAAGAAAGAGCTTGACTGTTTTGATACCAAAGAGTTTTATTTACAACTTAAATTCTCAAACAATGACTGCAATAGTTATGGATCAGTCAATGTCATAATAGACTGTATTGAATCAACAACTACAACTACACCTGTATCTTGTCCAACAACGTATAAAGCGACATCATGTCCAGCTACATTCACGACACCTACACCAACCCCCTATACAACAAAACTTCCCCGCCCATGCTGTGATATACCTTCACTCCATGCTGAATTAAATATTCCAGAAAATTCATCCCCATCAACATCATTATTGGACATATCAACTGTCTTTCAAGGAAAACTGCCATCTGTTTATCTCATAAACCCTGATCCAAAGAACAATTATTTTGCAATAAAAGACTACATAATAATTTTGAAGAAAGAGCTTGACTGTTTTGATACCAAAGAGTTTTATTTACAACTTAAATTCTCAAACAACGTCTGCAATAGTTATGGTTCAATAAACATCATAATAGACTGCATTGAATCAACAACTACAACAACACCTGTATCTTGTCCAACAACATATAAAGCGACATCATGCCCAGCTACATTCACGACACCAACACCAACCCCCTATACAACAAAACTTCCCCGCCCATGCTGTGATTTACCTTCACTCCATGCTGAATTAAATATTCCAGGAAATTCATCCCCATCAACATCATTATTGGACATATCAACTGTCTTTCAAGGAAAATTGCCATCTGTTTATCTCATAAACCCTGATCCAAAGAACAATCATTTTGAAATAAAAGATTACATGATAATTTTAAAGAAAGAGCTTGACTGTTTCGATACCAAAGAGTTTTATTTACAACTTAAATTCTCAAATAATAACTGCAATAGTTATGGATCAGTCAATGTCATAATAGACTGCATTGCATCAACAACTACAACTACACCTGTATCTTGTCCAACAACATATAAAGCAACATCATGTCCAGCTACATTCACGACACCTACACCAACTCCATATACAACAAAACTTCCCCGCCCTTGTTGTGATATACCTTCACTCCATGCTGAATTAAATATTCCAGAAAATTCATCCCCATCAACATCATTATTGGACATATCAACTGTCTTTCAAGGAAAACTGCCATCTGTTTATCTCATAAACCCTGATCCAAAGAACAATTATTTTGCAATAAAAGACTACATAATAATTTTGAAGAAAGAGCTTGACTGTTTTGATACCAAAGAGTTTTATTTACAACTTAAATTCTCAAACAATGACTGCAATAGTTATGGATCAGTCAATGTAATAATAGACTGTATTGAAACAACAACTACAACTACACCTGTATCTTGTCCAACAACATATAAAGCGACATCATGCCCAGCTACATTCACGACACCTACACCAACTCCATATACAACAAAACTTCCCCGCCCATGCTGTGATATACCTTCACTCCATGTTGAATTAAATATTCCAGAAAATTCAACCCCAACAACATCATTATTGGACATTTCAACTGTCTTTCAAGGAAAACTGCCATCTGTTTATCTCATAAACCCTGATCCAAAGAACAATTATTTTGCAATAAAAGACTACATAATAATTTTGAAGAAAGAGCTTGACTGTTTTGATACCAACGAGTTTTATTTACAACTTAAATTCTCAAATAATAACTGCAATAGTTATGGATCAGTCAATGTCATAATAGACTGCATTGAATCAACAACTACAACTACACCTGTATCTTGTCCAACAACATATAAAGCGACATCATGTCCAGCTACATTCACGACACCTACACCAACTCCATATACAACAAAACTTCCCCGCCCTTGCTGTGATATACCTTCACTCCATGCTGAATTAAATATTCCAGAAAATTCATCCCCATCAACATCATTATTGGACATATCAACTGTCTTTCAAGGAAAACTGCCATCTGTTTATCTCATAAACCCTGATCCAAAGAACAATTATTTTGAAATAAAGGATTACATGATAATTTTGAAGAAAGAGCTTGACTGTTTCGATACCAAAGAGTTTTATTTACAACTTAAATTCTCAAATAATAATTGCAATAGTTATGGATCAGTCAATGTCATAATAGACTGCATTGAATCAACAACTACAACTACACCTGTATCTTGTCCAACAACATATAAAGCGACATCATGTCCAGCTACATTTACGACACCTACACCAACTCCATATACAACAAAACTTCCCCGCCCATGCTGTGATATACCTTCACTCCATGTTGAATTAAATATTCCAGAAAATTCATCCCCATCAACATCATTATTGGACATTTCAACTGTCTTTCAAGGGAAACTGCCATATGTTTATCTCATAAACCCTGATCCAAAGAACAATTATTTTGAAATAAAGGGTTACATGATCATTTTGAAGAAAGAGCTTGACTGTTTTGATACCAAAGAGTTTTATTTACAACTTAAATTCTCAAACAATGACTGCAATAGTTATGGATCAGTCAATGTCATAATAGACTGTATTGAATCAACAACTACAACTACACCTGTATCTTGTCCAACAACGTATAAAGCGACATCATGTCCAGCTACATTCACGACACCTACACCAACCCCCTATACAACAAAACTTCCCCGCCCATGCTGTGATATACCTTCACTCCATGCTGAATTAAATATTCCAGAAAATTCATCCCCATCAACATCATTATTGGACATATCAACTGTCTTTCAAGGAAAACTGCCATCTGTTTATCTCATAAACCCTGATCCAAAGAACAATTATTTTGCAATAAAAGACTACATAATAATTTTGAAGAAAGAGCTTGACTGTTTTGATACCAAAGAGTTTTATTTACAACTTAAATTCTCAAACAACGTCTGCAATAGTTATGGTTCAATAAACATCATAATAGACTGCATTGAATCAACAACTACAACAACACCTGTATCTTGTCCAACAACATATAAAGCGACATCATGCCCAGCTACATTCACGACACCAACACCAACTCCCTATACAACAAAACTTCCCCGCCCATGCTGTGATATACCTTCACTCCATGCTGAATTAAATATTCCAGAAAATTCATCCCCATCAACATCATTATTGGACATATCAACTGTCTTTCAAGGAAAACTGCCATCTGTTTATCTCATAAACCCTGATCCAAAGAACAATTATTTCGCAATAAAAGACTACATAATAATTTTGAAGAAAGAGCTTGACTGTTTTGATACTAAAGAGTTTTATTTACAACTTAAATTCTCAAACAATAACTGCAATAGTTATGGATCAGTCAATGTAATAATAGACTGCATTGAATCAACAACTACAACGACACCTGTATCTTGTCCAACAACATATAAAGCGACATCATGTCCAGCTACATTCACGACACCTACACCAACTCCATATACAACAAAACTTCCCCGCCCTTGCTGTGATATACCTTCACTCCATGTTGAATTAGATATTCCAGAAAATTCAACCCCAACAACATCATTATTGGACATTTCAACTGTCTTTCAAGGAAAACTGCCATCTGTTTATCTCATAAACCCTGATCCAAAGAACAATTATTTTGAAATAAAGGATTACATGATCATTTTGAAGAAAGAGCTTGACTGTTTCGATACCAAAGAGTTTTATTTACAATTTAAATTCTCAAACAATGACTGCAATAGTTATGGATCAGTCAATGTCATAATAGACTGTATTGAATCAACAACTACAACTACACCTGTATCTTGTCCAACAACGTATAAAGCGACATCATGTCCAGCTACATTCACGACACCTACACCAACCCCCTATACAACAAAACTTCCCCGCCCATGCTGTGATATACCTTCACTCCATGCTGAATTAAATATTCCAGAAAATTCATCCCCATCAACATCATTATTGGACATATCAACTGTCTTTCAAGGAAAACTGCCATCTGTTTATCTCATAAACCCTGATCCAAAGAACAATTATTTTGCAATAAAAGACTACATAATAATTTTGAAGAAAGAGCTTGACTGTTTTGATACCAAAGAGTTTTATCTACAACTTAAATTCTCAAACAAGGTCTGCAATAGTTATGGTTCAATAAACATCATAATAGACTGCATTGATTCAACAACTACAACAACACCTGTATCTTGTCCAACAACATATAAAGCGACATCATGCCCAGCTACATTCACGACACCAACACCAACCCCCTATACAACAAAACTTCCCCGCCCATGCTGTGATATACCTTCACTCCATGCTGAATTAAATATTCCAGAAAATTCATCCCCATCAACATCATTATTGGACATTTCAACTGTCTTTCAAGGAAAACTGCCATCTATTTATCTCATAAACCCTGATCCAAAGAACAATTATTTTGCAATAAAAGACTACATAATAATTCTGAAGAAAGAGCTTGACTGTTTTGATACCAAAGAGTTTTATTTACAACTTAAATTCTCAAACAATGACTGCAATAGTTATGGATCAGTCAATGTAATAATATACTGTATTGAATCAACAACTACAACTACTCCTGTATCTTGTCCAACAACATATAAAGCGACATCATGCCCAGCGACATTCACGACACCTACACCAACTCCATGTGCAACAAAACTTCCCCATCCATGCTGTGATATACCTTCACTCCATGCTGAATTAAATATTCCAGAAAATTCATCCCCATCAACATCATTATTGGACATATCAACTGTCTTTCAAAGAAAACTGCCATCTGTTTATCTTATAAACCCTGATCCAAAGAACAATTATTTTGAAATAAAAGATTACATGATAATTTTGAAGAAAGAGCTTGACTGTTTTGATACCAAAGAGTTTTATTTACAACTTAAATTCTCAAATAATAATTGCAATAGTTATGGATCAGTCAATGTCATAATAGACTGTATTGAATCAACAACTACAACTACACCTGTATCTTGTCCAACAACATATAAAGCGACATCATGCCCAGCTACATTCACGACACCTACACCAACTCCATATACAACAAAACTTCCCCGTCCATGCTGTGATATACCTTCACTCCATGCTGAATTAAATATTCCAGAAAATTCATCCCCATCAACATCATTATTGGACATATCAACTGTCTTTCAAGGAAAACTGCCATCTGTTTATCTCATAAACCCTGATCCAAAGAACAATTATTTCGCAATAAAAGACTACATAATAATTTTGAAGAAAGAGCTTGACTGTTTTGATACTAAAGAGTTTTATTTACAACTTAAATTCTCAAACAATGACTGCAATAGTTATGGATCAGTCAATATCATAATAGACTGTATGGAATCAACAACTACAACTACACCTGTATCTTGTCCAACAACGTATAAAGCGACATCATGTCCAGCTACATTCACGACACCTACACCAACTCCATATACAACAAAACTTCCCCGCCCTTGCTGTGATATACCTTCACTCCATGCTGAATTAAATATTCCAGAAAATTCATCCCCATCAACATCATTATTGGACATATCAACTGTCTTTCAAGGAAAATTGCCATCTGTTTATCTCATAAACCCTGATCCAAAGAACAATCATTTTGAAATAAAAGATTACATGATAATTTTAAAGAAAGAGCTTGACTGTTTCGATACCAAAGAGTTTTATTTACAACTTAAATTCTCAAATAATAACTGCAATAGTTATGGATCAGTCAATGTCATAATAGACTGCATTGAATCCACAACTACAACTACTCCTGTATCTTGTCCAACAACATATAAAGCGACATCATGCCCAGCTACATTCACGACACCTACACCAACTCCATATACAACAAAACTTCCCCATCCATGCTGTGATATACCTTCACTCCATGCTGAATTAAATATTCCAGAAAATTCATCCCCATCAACAACATTACTGGACATATCAACTGTCTTTCAAGGAAAACTGCCATCTGTTTATCTCATAAACCCTGATCCAAAGAACAATTATTTCGCAATAAAAGACTACATAATAATTTTGAAGAAAGAGCTTGACTGTTTTGATACTAAAGAGTTTTATTTACAACTTAAATTCTCAAACTATGACTGCAATAGTTATGGATCAGTCAATGTCATAATAGACTGTATCGAATCAACAACTACAACTACACCTGTATCTTGTCCAACAACGTATAAAGCGACATCATGTCCAGCTACATTCACGACACCTACACCAACTCCATATACAACAAAACTTCCCCGCCCATGCTGTGATATACCTTCACTCCATGCTGAATTAAATATTCCAGAAAATTCATCCCCATCAACATCATTATTGGACATATCAACTGTCTTTCAAGGAAAATTGCCATCTGTTTATCTCATAAACCCTGATCCAAAAAACAAATATTTTGCAATAAAAGACTACATAATAATTTTGAAGAAAGAGCTTGACTGTTTTGATACCAAAGAGTTTTATTTACAACTTAAATTCTCAAACAAGGTCTGCAATAGTTATGGTTCAATAAACATCATAATAGACTGCATTGAATCAACAACTACAACAACACCTGTATCTTGTCCAACAACATATAAAGCAACATCATGCCCAGCTACATTCACGACACCTACACCAACCCCATTTACAACAAAACTTCCCCATCCATGCTGTGATATACCTTCACTCCATGCTGAATTAACTATTCCAGAAAATTCATCCCCATCAACATCATTATTGGACATATCAACTGTCTTTCAAGGAAAATTGCCATCTGTTTATCTCATAAACCCTGATCCAAAGAACAATTATTTTGAAATAAAAGATTACATGATAATTTTGAAGAAAGAGCTTGACTGTTTTGATACCAAAGAGTTTTATTTACAACTTAAATTCTCAAATAATAATTGCAATAGTTATGGATCAGTCAATGTCATAATAGACTGCATTGAATCAACAACTACTACTACACCTGTATCTTGTCCAACTACCTATAAAGCAACATCATGCCCAGCTATTTTAACAACACCTACTCCAACACCTTGTGCAACAAAACTTCCCCGTCCATGCTGTGATATACTTTCACTCCATGCTGAATTAACCATTCCAGAAAGTTCATCTCCGTCAACATCATTATTGGACATTTCAACTGTCTTTCAAGGGAAACTCCCATCTGTTTATCTCATAAACCCTGATCCAAAGAACAATCATTTTGAAATAAAAGATTACATGATAATTTTGAAGAAAGGGCTTGACTGTTTCGATACCAAAGAGTTTTATTTACAACTTAAATTCTCAGATAATAATTGCAATAGTTATGGATCAGTCAATGTAATAATAGACTGCTTTGAATCAACAACTACAACTATACCTGTATCTTGTCCAACAACATATAAAGCAACATCATGTCCAGCTACATTCACGACACCTACACCAACCCCATATACAACAAAACTTCCCCGCCCATGCTGTGATATACCTTCACTCCATGCTGAATTAAATATTCCAGAAAGTTCATCTCCGTCAACATCATTATTGGACATTTCAACTGTCTTTCAAGGGAAACTCCCATCTGTTTATCTCATAAACCCTGATCCAAAGAACAATCATTTTGAAATAAAAGATTACATGATAATTTTGAAGAAAGGGCTTGACTGTTTCGATACCAAAGAGTTTTATTTACAACTTAAATTCTCAGATAATAATTGCAATAGTTATGGATCAGTCAATGTAATAATAGACTGCATTGAATCCACAACTACAACTACTCCAGTATCTTGTCCAACAACTTATAAAGCGACATCATGTCCAGCTACATTCACAACACCTACACCAACTCCATATACAACAAAACTTCCCCGCCCTTGCTGTGATATACCTTCACTCCATGCTGAATTAAACATTCCAGAAAGTTCATCTCCGTCAACATCATTATTGGACATTTCAACTGTCTTTCAAGGGAAACTCCCATCTGTTTATCTCATAAACCCTGATCCAAAGAACAATCATTTTGAAATAAAAGATTACATGATAATTTTGAAGAAAGAGCTTGACTGTTTGGATACCAAAGAGTTTTATTTACAACTTAAATTCTCAAACAATGACTGCAATAGTTATGGATCAGTCAATGTCATAATAGACTGCATTGAATCAACAACTACAACTACACCTGTATCTTGTCCAACAACGTATAAAGCGACATCATGCCCAGCTACATTCACGACACCTACACCAACTCCATATACAACAAAACTTCCCCGCCCTTGCTGTGATATACCTTCACTCCATGTTGAATTAAATATTCCAGAAAGTTCATCTCTGTCAACATCATTATTGGACATTTCAACTGTCTTTCAAGGGAAACTCCCATCTGTTTATCTCATAAACCCTGATCCAAAGAACAATCATTTTGAAATAAAAGATTACATGATAATTTTGAAGAAAGAGCTTGACTGTTTGGATACCAAAGACTTTTATTTACAACTTAAATTCTCAAACAATGACTGCAATAGTTATGGATCAGTCAATGTCATAATAGACTGCATTGAATCAACAACTACAACTACTCCTGTATCTTGTCCAACTACATATAAAGCGACATCATGCCCAGCTTTTATAACTACACCTACGCCAACTCCATGTACTACAAAGCTGCCTATAAAATGCTGCAAAGTATCTGCTCTGAATATGTAAGTTTGATATTTATAAATAATATAGTATTAAGTACAGTACTAATTGTTTTTGTGTCAGGAGTTGGTTGGCTCGACTCCCGACCGTGGACTGATAGGCTGCTTGTGGATATTAGCTTTTGGATATGGTTGAATATAGTCAGTTTTTTTGTCAGTTTTTGTATTCCTGTTAGTTAAATATGACTACAGGATGTGTCGATATGTGCAACTGAACAATGACCGGTAACCTATGTAACTTACCTCTAGAGCTAGAGGCTAGTCACCTAGAGGTGCAAAACGTTGCAGCCTCTGAACTGATAAATCGCCATTAGACGTGCTATCCAGGGTTCATCCTGGTATAGTCAACGCCAGGTGATTGTCAACTGTGAATTGGTAATCGCACCAAATAATGGTGGTCTTAGAGTTGATCCGCCCTACACATTCGTTACTTAACATCACGCCCTACTCTTTCCTCGGGGTTTATTGGGTTTTACATGTGCTGTGAGTGAGCTAATAGCTAACTAGCTCACTCACCTCCCCGGTGTTTCTTCCAGCCAATATTGGTAAATTGGCCCCTGAACCACTTTATAATGGGAGCGCATAGCGGACTGGGTCCACTAACATATGTCTTCCGATGTGCCGGTGCAGTACTCTAGGATCACGTTTAGACTTAAACTTATACTCCATATCCCTGTTTTTATTTATGTTTACGACCCCCTCCCCCCACCCCAAGCCCGGGATACTTTTGCCTACCGAATAGCCATAGTTTTTTTTAAATCGTTGGCCATAAATTTAACAAAAATGTGTCACTGCCGACATTTCACCAATTGCATAGCAATATATCATCAACCCTGAAGTAGATTGTTCGTGATGTTGACGTTGCAACCTTTCAAAATCTGAGGTAAATATGAATTTTGTATAGAAATATCTCGAGATATTGACTTTTAAAAAGTTGCATATTTTTTAATCCATTTATTGTATTTAATGAATACACGTTTTCTAGAACATTTTTGTTTAAAAATGGCTACTTTTGTCTGCCTTAGAGCCCCCCCCCCCCCCCCCCCCCCCCCAGCAGAATGGAGATGCGTAGGCGTTGTGGTGCTCCCCAACTTCTATTAATGTGTTATTATAGTGCTGATGAAACAGTATAACAAATTGATTGACTTGCGGTTTTGGTACTGATTTTCTACAATCGCAGTACTGCAAGGAAACTCTTGGAATGAAACTTGAACAAAGAACCTGCGTTTAAAAATTTAATTTAAAGAGTAACATTTGTTTATAATGTATAACTACAATCGATTTGAACGTTCATACCTCAGCTATTTCTCAACGAATTCGATGGTGATTTTGTTTCGGAATCTTTGCAACACCACTATTCTGATGGCACTAATAAACCACGCTAATGTCGAAGATTAACTGAACCTCCTCGGTGCGACTGGTGCAATATCAGTGGATGCACCTTCTTTTATGGGTGTGTCAGGAGTGGCTCGGTTTATTTGTATTATGTCACCAATCAACCGTATTGTAATTCACTTTATCAAATACAAATATTTGGAATTCATACAGAAAGACAGTAATTGGAGACGGTTACATTTAATTTAAATAAATGTTAAATAGGTATCACAAATGTAAGTACAAATTCTCAAATATGATACAGTACCTGATAACTTACTTTGAAATAGGACTACAGTTCTGAAAAATCTAACTCAGGAAATATATGACTTAAATGGTTGAACAATTTAATAATAAAACGTGGATTTCATTTAATAAGGATTCTAGAACAACAGTCATTTTCCCCTTTCCCACCAGTAGATCATGGGACATTATGCTGTTGCGAAAAAATGCGACGTGCATATAGTCAAAAATATATATTTAATTCATTATTTTAGAGAATGAGTATAACACTGAGCCTAATGGTATGGAAAAGAGTAAAATTTAGGATGGTATAGTGATAAGTCTCCAATACAGACAGCTACTACTCTATTGGTAGTGTACAGTCTTCCAGATAATGTTATTACAGTTACTTAAGTTGGCGATAGCAAGTCGTCACTTCAACGTGATTTTAAAAAAATGATCTATGATCTATTACTTTCAAAATTGTGTATTTTATAGCTTGGTAAACTATTTTCTTGAAAAAAAGTTGCGCTTTTTGTAACACTCAAATTTTTTCAAAAAGTGCATACAATATGCGGCCATAATATGTAAAATATCATCTCAACTCATTTAAAAGATCAATTACCCCTAACAACATTACATATAATCCATACTACTTGCAATAAGGCCTTTTTTTATATAATCGGAAAATTTACGGGGGGGGGGGGGGGGGGGGGTATTTATGATTATTCAATTCGGCAGCTGGTCATTCGTGTCGGGAGGGCAGGAGTAGGACGTGTAGGAAGTATGAAGCAGTTGAACCATCTGAAGCGAGAAACCATAGGAAATGAACATTCAGAAGCGAACAATCGTTGGCGAACCTTCAGAAGCGAACCATCGGAAGGAATCAACCTCCAGGTTTTATTTTACATGTTTGTTTGCGTGAAAGCTTAATTCTTGGTCGCCGCAACATGTTGTGTGCCAAAATCACAAGTGATTCGAATAATCCTTAGCTGAGAGTAAAGAATTAGCAAGGCAGGTAGGTACTGACAGGCCAATCATCTCTTGAGGTTACAGGCAGGAGGCTGGGTTGGTTATCACTGCTTAGTGCTGTCAGGTGTAGTAATCTCAACACATAGGACCGAGCAGGAGAGCCGACTGGAACTATGCTGTGATTGGTTCTTGACCTATATTGTTTGTTGGTAAGAACAAACAGTACAATTCAGACTAGCTTTTTATTTTCTTTTTGTGGTATATTATACAGGTGGGGCGCAAGGTAGGCCTAGCAGTTCAGTCCTGTAGTCTTTCACTCTTTGGAAGGATACTGACCAGTCTGCATTTCCCCAGTCCTTCAGTCTGCTGCTAGGGGGTGAAATGTCTGAAAGTGAACATCTTCTCCAACTTTGATATTTACAATCCATGGGTACTGAAACTTGCTAGCATCTACTACAGCATATAGGCTGTATCTTTACTGGGTCGCAGAGTTGTCTACAGTTTCCCAGTCTACCGCGAAGACCGCTAGAGGGTAAAATCTCTGAAACAAATTTTGTTATTTACAATCTATTTATGCTGAAACTTGGCAGGCATCTTATTTCACAATAAACTCCATCTTTACACGTTCGTGGGGCCTTCGCGCAGCACGAGGCCCAGTTATGAGATACAAATTAAAATTGTGCGACTGTGTCACAAAATCAGGTTATGAGATATTAACCCACACCACCAATTAATCAAAGAAAGGGGGACAGTACGTGTTCACCCCTTTTAATCTGCACACCCCCCCCCCCCCCCCCACCCACCAATACATAACCGCGACATCTACCACCCACGGAAGGGTAGCACGAACTTATTTCCAAACGCACGTTCAATATGCAAAGCCAGGTGGTTTATAGGAATATAATCAATGCAGTACTCGTCTTCATTATAATCCTCTTTGCGTTCGACCTGTTTTGTATTAAAATATATTTATTAAACGCAGGCTGACGCTCTTTATAATAATAATACCTAGGGATGCCAGCTTCCAGACTTTCAATCTTTACTGCCGCGCAAACCCCGCAGAGGAAGTTTTGGTTTGAGAGATCAAGCCCATCGGAAATTGGTGTTTCAATTTCGGTCCAGGAACTCTGACAATGGGAGCATTCAATCTTAGCTGTGGTCCATTCCCGTGGTTTCGGCTTCCTTTTCTTCGTCCCAATGACAGATTCTTCTGAAGACGTTCGATTCGCTTTCAGTTTATTGTTGGCGTTTGTGTTTTGAAGTTGTATTCGAGTGGACAGTCGCGCCGGTTTCGAGGTAACCATACCGACCTGTGATAAGCGTTGGTTTTGTTGAGTGCCGGTATTCATCTTCTCTCACCTCTTCAATGTCAGATGTTGCAAATACTGATAACACAAATAACGGTATATATTTCAATACTTGTCAATAGCAATATATATAATTTAGATAACTATTTTATATCTGTACTGTTGAGCAAACTCTACATAAATTCCAACCTGTGTATCGCCGGTAGTGCTGTTGCTGTGCAAGTCTGCAAGTGCTGGTTGCCACCGGTCAGCCGGTACCGGTAGTAGGGTGGTACCTACGGTGCGCACTACAACGGCAGTACAGCAATACGGTGTACCGTGCCAATAACTGAATGATTAGCGGTAACTATCTAAACTATTATATTATTATTACCGGTGCCGGTACTGGGCTAATTACTGAATTAGGCCTAAACTATAATCACCGCAAGGGTTGCCGGTTGCTTTAATTAGATTACATGATATGGCATGTCTGCAGTGTATGGTACCGGCTGACCAGTATTGCAGTATTGACTGATTGTGGATTGCAGGATTCTCGATTCAGGGATTGAGTACAGCCTGACAGTACCGGTACACATGGTACATGCAGACTGCCCCAATGTATTGCAAAATTTGTCCAGAAACCCAGCTGATTTATCCTACAGTAATAATAATTTAACGCATTTTAAATTTGGATAAATAAATTTATTATAACTGCAATAACAGTTACACTGATGCTGCACGAAGGCCCCACGCAAATTCTACTTGGAAAATTTTCAAACTTTTGCCAAACAACATGTGTACCAAGTTTGGATAGATTTCATCAAGGATTGGCCGAGTTATTAACGTTTAAAATAAAATACTGAAAAAAAACGCGACAGAACGACAGAACGACAGGTTGATTAATGGTACCCCTACGCTAAGGCTCACTCACTTCGTGGCTCGCCCCACAGAAATGCAGCGTTGTCTGCATTTCACCAGTCTGCAGGTAGAGTGTGAAATTTCTGAAAGTTAACATTTTCTATTTTCTCGAAATTTTGTTATTTACTTAGAATTGCCGTTAAGCTGAAACTTGACAGTTATATCCTAAGGGGGTGGAGTTTTATTTCATGATGGTATGAATCTGTTCCATATGCAGTTCTCCAATCTGCCACACATTCCTCAACATATTCATGTATCATCTGTACATGGACTAGAAAGCTGTGGCCCGAAGGGGCACAGGCTTTCTAGTATCAAAATATATACTGTAACATAACTTGTTATACTTTTAACAAACATACCCATGCTACTACCGTAAGGAGGAGTGGTGCTCCCGACTAAAGGAACTCAAATTCACATATTTACAACCTTTATTACTGTTTGCAGGCAGTTAACTGTTCCTCCAGATACTACTGCCATCCCTGGCTTTGAATTTAATCTGAATGCCTACCTTTCTGATATCGATGTATCTATAACGTTGGTTGAACCGCATTGCATGCAAGGTAAGTATCAATATGACATAATAATAATTAATATATTATAATAATCATAACATAAAGCTAGCCGGCACACAGCATTCTTAATATATACGTGATATATATAATGCAGCTGCAATGCAGCATCCCGATTGTAGTAGTACTCCTCTTATAATTTGTTGAGTCATATAATCAACAATGTTACACAAAGCTTACAATTTATGAAAAAGTATTTGGTACTGTAGGATGTTCAAAATATGATATAAATAATATATTGTTTTCTATTTGTCTCAATTAAACTTATTGTGTTTTTCTCATATAACTTTCTATACTTGTACCGGAACTGTTATAGTGATCTATATTTTAGGTATTATTTTTATTTTCATTC
Organism: Nemertoderma westbladi; assembly: GCA_032718475.1. Classification (NCBI taxonomy): domain Eukaryota; kingdom Metazoa; phylum Xenacoelomorpha; order Nemertodermatida; family Nemertodermatidae; genus Nemertoderma; species Nemertoderma westbladi. The sequence continues at coordinate 51,130 of JAUCBJ010005935.1, read as the reverse complement.
ATATCATTCCATAATTTAATTGTGTAATAACCATTTCATAATTTCCGTTCATTCAGATATCATTCGTGTGACTAATAACCAACTCATTGTCATCAAATCACCTGATTGTTTACAGCAAATAGAACAATACTATTTGCAATTAAAATATGACAATGGTAATTGTGTTGCATATGGGACATTATTGTTAGAATTTGAATGTATTTCTCTCACTACTATCGCTACACCAGTATCTTGTCCAACTACATATAAAGCGACATCGTGTCCAGCTACATTCACGACACCTACACCAACCCCATATACAACAAAACTTCCCCGCCCATGCTGTGATATACCTTCACTCCATGTTGAATTATCTATTCCAGATAATTCACAAATATCAACATCATTATTGGACATATCAGCAGTATTTCAAGGAAAACTTCCATCTGTTTATCTCATAAACCCTGATCCAAAGAACAATTATTTTGCAATAAAAGACTACATAATAATTCTGAAGAAAGAGCTTGACTGTCTCGATACCAAAGAGTTTTATTTACAACTTAAATTCTCCAACAACAACTGTAATAGTTATGGATCAGTCAATGTCATAATAGACTGCATTGAATCAACAACTACAACTACTCCTGTATCTTGTCCAACAACATATAAAGCAACATCATGCCCAGCTACATTCACGACACCTACACCAACCCCATATACAACTAAACTTCCCCGCCCATGCTGTGATATACCTTCACTCCATGTTGAATTATCTATTCCAGATAATTCACAAATATCAACATCATTATTGGACATATCAGCAGTATTTCAAGGAAAACTTCCATCTGTTTATCTCATAAACCCTGATCCAAAGAACAATTATTTTGCAATAAAAGACTACATAATAATTCTGAAGAAAGAGCTTGACTGTCTCGATACCAAAGAGTTTTATTTACAACTTAAATTCTCCAACAACAACTGTAATAGCTATGGTTCTGTCAACATCATAATAGACTGCATTGAATCCACAACTACAACTACTCCAGTATCTTGTCCAACAACATATAAAGCAACATCATGCCCAGTGGCTATAACTACAACTACACCTACTCCAACTCCTTGGACAACAAAACTTCCCCGCCCATGCTGTGATATACCTTCTCTACATGCTGAATTGACTATTCCAGAAAATTCACCAATATCAACATCATTATTGGACATATCAGCCTTGTTTGAAGGAAAATTGCCCTCTGTTTATCTCATAAATCCGGATCCAAAGAACAATTATTTCTCCGTAAAAGACTGTATGATAGTTTTGATGAAAGAGCTTGACTGTTTCGATACCAAAGAGTTTTATTTACAACTTAAATTCTCCAACAACAACTGTAATAGCTACGGTTCTGTCAATATCATAATAGATTGCATTGAATCCACAACTACAACTACACCTGTATCTTGTCCAACAACATATAAAGCAACATCATGCCCAGTGGCTATAACTACAACTACACCTACTCCAACTCCTTGGACAACAAAACTTCCCCGCCCATGCTGTGATATACCTTCTCTACATGCTGAATTATCTATTCCAGATAACTCACCAATATCAACATCATTATTGGACATATCAGCTGTGTTTGAAGGAAAATTGCCCTCTGCTTATCTCATAAATCCGGATCCAAAGAACAATTATTTCTCCATAAAAGACTATATGATAGTTTTGATGAAAGAGCTTGACTGTTTCGATACCAAAGAGTTTTATTTACAACTTAAATTCTCCAACAACAACTGTAATAGCTACGGTTCTGTCAATATCATAATAGATTGCATTGAATCCACAACTACAACTACACCTGTATCTTGTCCAACAACATATAAAGCAACATCATGTCCAGCTACATTCACGACACCTACACCAACTCCATATACAACAAAACTTCCCCGCCCTTGTTGTGATATACCTTCACTCCATGCTGAATTAAATATTCCAGAAAATTCATCCCCATCAACATCATTATTGGACATATCAACTGTCTTTCAAGGAAAACTGCCATCTGTTTATCTCATAAACCCTGATCTAAAGAACAATTATTTTGCAATAAAAGACTATATGATAGTTTTGATGAAAGAGCTTGACTGTTTCAATACCAAAGAGTTTTATTTACAACTTAAATTATCCAACAACAACTGTAATAGCTACGGTTCTGTCAATATCATAATAGACTGCATTGAATCCACAACTACAACTACTCCGGTATCTTGTCCAACTACATATAAAGCGACATCATGCCCAGTATCAGTAACTACAACTACACCTACTCCAACTCCTTGGACAACAAAACTTCCCCGTCCATGCTGTGATATACCTTCACTACATGTAGAATTATCTATTCCAGATAACTCACCAATATCAACATCATTATTGGACATATCAGCTGTGTTTGAAGGAAAATTGCCCTCTGTTTATCTCATAAATCCGGATCCAAAGAACAATTATTTCTCCGTAAAAGACTATATGATAGTTTTGATGAAAGAGCTTGACTGTTTCGATACCAAAGAGTTTTATTTACAACTTAAATTCTCCAACAACAACTGTAATAGCTACGGTTCTGTCAATATCATAATAGACTGCATTGAATCCACAACTACAACTACTCCGGTATCTTGTCCAACTACATATAAAGCGACATCATGCCCAGTATCAGTAACTACAACTACACCTACTCCAACTCCTTGGACAACAAAACTTCCCCGTCCATGCTGTGATATACCTTCACTACATGTAGAATTATCTATTCCAGATAACTCACCAATATCAACATCATTATTGGACATATCAGCTGTGTTTGAAGGAAAATTGCCCTCTGTTTATCTCATAAATCCGGATCCAAAGAACAATTATTTCTCCGTAAAAGACTATATGATAGTTTTGATGAAAGAGCTTGACTGTTTCGATACCAAAGAGTTTTATTTACAACTTAAATTCTCCAACAACAACTGTAATAGCTACGGTTCTGTCAATATCATAATAGACTGCATTGAATCAACAACTACAACTACTCCTGTATCTTGTCCAACTACATATAAAGCGACATCATGCCCAGTATCAGTAACTACAACTACACCTACTCCAACTCCTTGGACAACAAAACTTCCCCGCCCATGCTGTGATATACCTTCACTACATGCTGAATTGACTATTCCAGAAAATTCACCTATAACAACATCATTATTGGACATATCAGTAGTTTTTAAAGGAAAACTGCCATCTGTTTATTTCATAAACCCTGATCCAAAGAACAAGTATTTCTCTATAAAAGACTATATGATAGTTTTGATGAAAGAGCTTGACTGTTTCGATACCAAAGAGTTTTATTTACAACTTAAATTCTCCAACAATAACTGCAATAGTTATGGATCAGTAAATGTCATAATAGAATGCATTGAATCAACAACTACAACTACTCCTGTATCTTGTCCAACTACATATAAAGCGACATCATGCCCAGTATCAGTAACTACAACTACACCTACTCCAACTCCTTGGACAACAAAACTTCCCCGTCCATGCTGTGATATACCTTCACTACATGTAGAATTATCTATTCCAGATAACTCACCAATATCAACATCATTATTGGACATATCAGCTGTGTTTGAAGGAAAATTGCCCTCTGTTTATCTCATAAATCCGGATCCAAAGAACAATTATTTCTCCGTAAAAGACTATATGATAGTTTTGATGAAAGAGCTTGACTGTTTCGATACCAAAGAGTTTTATTTACAACTTAAATTCTCCAACAACAACTGTAATAGCTACGGTTCTGTCAATATCATAATAGACTGCATTGAATCCACAACTACAACTACTCCGGTATCTTGTCCAACTACATATAAAGCGACATCATGCCCAGTATCAGTAACTACAACTACACCTACTCCAACTCCTTGGACAACAAAACTTCCCCGTCCATGCTGTGATATACCTTCACTACATGTAGAATTATCTATTCCAGATAACTCACCAATATCAACATCATTATTGGACATATCAGCTGTGTTTGAAGGAAAATTGCCCTCTGTTTATCTCATAAATCCGGATCCAAAGAACAATTATTTCTCCGTAAAAGACTATATGATAGTTTTGATGAAAGAGCTTGACTGTTTCGATACCAAAGAGTTTTATTTACAACTTAAATTCTCCAACAACAACTGTAATAGCTACGGTTCTGTCAATATCATAATAGACTGCATTGAATCAACAACTACAACTACTCCTGTATCTTGTCCAACTACATATAAAGCGACATCATGCCCAGTATCAGTAACTACAACTACAACTACACCTACTCCAACTCCTTGGACAACAAAACTTCCCCGCCCATGCTGTGATATACCTTCACTACATGCTGAATTGACTATTCCAGAAAATTCACCTATAACAACATCATTATTGGACATATCAGTAGTTTTTAAAGGAAAACTGCCATCTGTTTATTTCATAAACCCTGATCCAAAGAACAAGTATTTCTCTATAAAAGACTATATGATAGTTTTGATGAAAGAGCTTGACTGTTTCGATACCAAAGAGTTTTATTTACAACTTAAATTCTCCAACAATAACTGCAATAGTTATGGATCAGTAAATGTCATAATAGAATGCATTGAATCAACAACTACAACTACTCCTGTATCTTGTCCAACTACATATAAAGCGACGTCATGCCCAGTTGCGGTAACTACAACTACATCTACTCCAACTCCTTGGACAACAAAACTTCCCCGCCCATGCTGTGATATACCTTCACTACATGCTGAATTGACTATTCCAGAAAATTCACCTATAACAACATCGTTATTGGACATATCAGTAGTTTTTCAAGGAAAACTGCCATCTGTTTATCTCATAAACCCTGATCCAAAGAACAATTATTTCTCCATAAAAGACTATATGATAGTTTTGATGAAAGAGCTTGACTGTGTCGATACCAAAGACTTTTATTTACAACTTCAATTCTCCAACAATAACTGCAATAGTTATGGATCAGTAAATGTCATAATAGACTGCATTGAATCAACAACTACAACTACTCCTGTATCTTGCCCAACTACATATAAAGCAACATCATGTCCTGCTATTATAACAACACCTACTCCAACTCCTTGTACAACTAATTTGCCAACCAAGTGCTGCGAACTCTTGACAATTCATTCTCAAATTGGGGTGCCTTCGGGATATGTTGACATTTTAGTACTAGATGTAACTCAATGGATAGGGTCAACTTTGCTAATTTCAATGGAAACCTACCAATATTACCATGGTAAGCTATTATACAATAGCTTAGAGGTAATTGTTGCCTGCCATCTAATTTGCTTAATTTTACCAAATACTAATGATTTGCTGTTTCCAGCTAATGGCTTGTTGTATTTAGGAAACCCTGGAAGGGTTTCCTGTGGAAGATCATGGCATTCTCGGCAGGCATTTCTTAATGATCGTAAAGGATTCTCCCATTCATCCATATTTAGCCATTACAAATAAACTTTCTTAGATTTAGTTAATAATTTTAATTCAGTTATTAATGCTAATTTATTATTTAATATCTCAAATGTAAATAAAACTAATATTCAAATATTTCGCTAAAATTGCAATGCATTTCAAACTGAAAGTTATCTTCAAGCAATCAATAAAAACAATATAAATATATATATATTATATACAGTATAATTATTAATAACATTTAATTTCTATAACTGATAATGCAACTAACTATAGGAAATGAAGTTTGAGTTGTTAATCAACTGTAATTAATTAATAATAATATTTAGGTTTAGTTCATGTAAACTATATTATTTCTTAAATTGTTAATAGGGTAGAATTAGGGTAACATTTGGTTCAGTGTTACAAATAAAACAAAAGTCTCAATACAATTATTTGTAATTATCGACCGTAGATCAGAATTGTCAGATTGATAAAATCAAATAAAAACAGATATAAAAGTAACGAGCTGCGAAATAAAATGAATTTAAATTGATACAGTTGAAGTAAATAATTGTGCAACTGAAATGAACACTGAAGTTCGGCGCTAAATAGGAAAGCTGTAAAGCAATAATGGAGAGGCGTTAGGGTAGCGACAATAATTAATTAATTAATTAATCATTAATATTTGGTGACATGTAATCTGTTTGTTGTCTCATGGTCTGTATGTCTGTGTTTATCTTTGATGGATAGACCGGCAGTCGGTCAGACAGCGAGAACTCAAAAACTAAAAGATATCTCGTTCTCGTTCTCGTTTTAAAATCATCATTTAATGCAGATCTAGAAGAATAATAACTATATATTCTATTTAAATAAAGTAGTATTGTATTTCACGCCGCCTCGAGTGTGAAATATGAAGCGAGAGCCTAAAAGTGAAATATAGGTTCTTCATTTTTAAATCGAATAAATCGAATTGTTTTATTTTCAGGTTTCGAAGTTTTATTTATTAGAAATCTTATTTTATACTGGTGCGTTCAGCGTTCCAGTAACAACATGTAGCGTGTGTGCTGCCTGCAGTGTACAGGATATACTGTATATGTATGTAGGCCTACCCCTACTAGGTTTAGGCAGCGATAGAGTGCTGTCTGCAGTGTACAGGTTGTATATGTACGTAGGCCTACTACAGTAGGTTTAGGCCCGATAGAGTGCTGTCTGCAGTGTACAAGATGTATATGTACGTAGGCCTACTAGGTTTAGGCAGCGATAGAGTGCTGTCTGCAGCGTACAGGATGTATATGTACGTAGGCCTACTAGGTTTAGGCAGCGATAGAGTGCTGTCTGCAGCGTACAGGATGTATATGTACGTAGGCCTACTACAGTAGGTTTAGGCCCGATAAAGTGCTGTCTGCAGCGTACAGGATGTATATGTATGTAGGCCTACTAGGTTTAGGCAGCGATAGAGTGCTGTCTGCAGCGTACAGGATGTATATGTACGTAGGCCTACAGTACTAGGTTTAGGCAGCCATAGAGTGCTGTCTGCAGCGTACAGGATGTACAGTATATGTGTTATGTATAGGCCTACTAGGTTTAGGCAGCAATAGAGTGCAGTCTGCAGCGTACACAGGATGTATATGTGTTACGTATAGGCCTATTAGGTTTAGGCAGCAATAGAGTGCAGTCTGCAGTATACAGGATGTATATGTACGTAGGCCTACTAGGTTTAGGCAGCGATAGAGTGCTGTCTGCAGTGTACAGGTTGTATATGTACGTAGGCCTACTACAGTAGGTTTAGGCAGCGATAGAGTGCTGTCTGCAGCGTACAGGATGTATATGAACGTATGCCTACTAGGTTTAGGCAGCGATAAAGTGCTGTCTGCAGCGTACAGGATGTATACATATGAACGTAGGCCTACTAGATTTAGGCAGCGATAAAGTGCTGTCTGCAGCGTACAGGATGTATATGAACGTAGGCCTACTAGGTTTAGGCAGCGATAGAGTGCTGTCTGCAGCATACAGGATGTATATGTACAGTACTACGTATAGCCTACTAGGTTTAGGCAGCAATAGAGTGCAGTCTGCAGCGTACAGGATGTATATGTGTTACGTATACTGTAGGCCTATTAGGTTTAGGCAGCAATAGAGTGCTGTCTGCTTAGGCAGCAATAGAGTGCAGTCTGCAGCGTACAGGATGTATATGTGTTACGTATACTGTAGGCCTATTAGGTTTAGGCAGCAATAGAGTGCAGTCTGCAGTATACAGGATGTATATGTACGTAGGCCTACTAGGTTTAGGCAGCGATAGAGTGCTGTCTGCAGTGTACAGGTTGTATATGTACGTAGGCCTACTACAGTAGGTTTAGGCAGCGATAGAGTGCTGTCTGCAGCGTACAGGATGTATATGAACGTATGCCTACTAGGTTTAGGCAGCGATAAAGTGCTGTCTGCAGCGTACAGGATGTATACATATGAACGTAGGCCTACTAGATTTAGGCAGCGATAAAGTGCTGTCTGCAGCGTACAGGATGTATATGAACGTAGGCCTACTAGGTTTAGGCAGCGATAGAGTGCTGTCTGCAGCATACAGGATGTATATGTACAGTACTACGTATAGCCTACTAGGTTTAGGCAGCAATAGAGTGCTGTCTGCAGCGTACAGGTTGTAAATGTACGTTACGTAGGCCTACTAGGTTTAGGCAGCAATAGAGTGACACCGGTCCCGTCCGCGCTACGATACGACCTATGTTTCTTGTGCTGTATGCACCTGTGATGAAGGACTTACTGTTAGACCTACCGCAAAGTGACCGAAGAATACGCGGTACAAATGATACTGAAACTGAAAGAATAGTGTTATTGCAGTATAACACGCGGTACAAACACGCGGTACAAATGATACTGAAACTGAAAGAATAGTGTTATTGCAGTATAGTATCATTGCGTTTACTTTATTTCACCGAATATCTGACTGGTGTAGCGGTAGGAGCCACCTTAAGTATAAGTAACCCATTTATATTAGTTTATAGTAGTTATTATAATTATATGTTATATTAGTAAAAGGTAAAAAGTCTTATAAAGGAAAAACTAGGCACTCACCCGTATAATTGCAGCATTGATAACATTGAATAATTACAAATGTAGACATTAGATGTTTCTGTGTTTTAATGTCGCTAAAATATATTATTTAACTAACTTAACTAATTAATTTAACTAATTTTCAGACTATTTCGTTTTAAATAATGGTCGGATTTCTCTGGTGAAGCCACTCGTCTGTGAGGACACGGATGCGTATTTACAGCTCATCATACGCAATGGAGATGGTTGTGTTGGATACGGGTCGGTCTTAGTATCAGTGGATTGTATTGATGTTGAGCCGACTACGATTCAACCAATAAGTTGCCCAACAACATCGGAACCATGTCCCACAACAGTGGTATCGACCACTGTGTTACCAACTCCTGCCAGAGCTCCCGTGTGTTGCAACGCCAATGCTGCCAATATGTAAGTCTTGTATTGAGCGTAGGCCTAGACACAAATACACAAGACAGGGTGTGTGTTGTTCCGGTGTGTAGGCCTATTATAATTTACTGTAGTTAACATTCAATTCTGTACTTTGTGTTTTGTACTGTACTGTACTTTGTGTTTATGGTTGTAACTATATGAATTAATTATTTTTTTCTTTAACTCTACTGAAAATATCATGAAATAGAAGAAAGTTGTTTTTGTGCGAGCGCCGCCTTCCTCGCCTACTATTCTCGCCTTCTTTTCGGTCCGTCAATTTTGGCCGATCATAAATTTAGGGCGCCCCTTGATTGTGCCTATATCATAGTATGGTATACTCTTACTGTTAAAATTGTTTCTGTCTTTTGTGATAGTATATTATATAGATTGTTATTGTATTATAATTGTTATATAATTATATAAAATTATGCTCTTGTAGAGATTTGTACCTACCGGAGGCCACCCCACTTTGCGATGCCAACCAATGTAAAGTCGTGTTCGACTTTAGTGATGCATTCCCTAACGAATCGCTAGATGGCGTGTCTCTCATTGACGATAACCCAGGCTGTGATACCGGTTCTGCTAATCACTTTACTATTATACCGAATGGTGGACCGATAGGAAAAGGTTAGTTAAAATATAATTAATTTCAATATTTCAGGCCAATAAATTCATTTTTTTCTAGAACTTTTCAGAATATTATTATTCAGAAACACGTAATAAACTACTTTATATACTCAAGTTGTATTCTTGTGATGTTGCCTATATATAATATTCGTACAATATGTTGGTTTTTAACGGCTTATTTCTAATACAGGTTATAAATTTAATTTAAATTTATACGGCGGATTTTCCTTTTAGATACGGAAATGGTACTAATGAAACCACTCGACTACGAAACAACCACTTCCTTTTCCATGAGAGCCAAAGTTTATAGCAACAAAATGCAATGTTCTTATACAACCTTCCTAAATGTCTATGTCATAGACATTGATGATGAAAGACCTACCTTTGATCAAGCTAGTCTCATTTCATTGGTACCAGTATCCATGGCAACAATTGGACCAACAGCTACTGTTAAGGTAATCCCAACTAGTTTTTACTACGTTAAATAATATAGAGCGGAAACAATATAGTTAATTTATTGTAGTTTGACATAGATAAATCATATGCCTATAATATTTCACTTTTAATTTTATTAACCATTTTTAATATTTTTGTTTCCAAATAACAGGCCACCGACAAAGACAAAATCAGCAGTTTATCCTTCTCCCTATACAGTCTTGATAACGACCATAGTTGCGATTCAAGTACAATAAGTCCTACAACTGGGGAAGTTCATACACCGCCTATTCTGCAGGCTACATGCATTGTATGCGGGGTGAGTAGACAGTATTATATACTAGAACAGTTAAAATGATGGTAGCGGTACCGGAACCGGAATACCTGTGGTATCCCGCAAGGTTCGGTACTAGGCCCAATTCTTTTTTTACTTTACTTTATATAAATGATCTCCCAAATGCAACCTCTCTCATTGCCACTCTGTTTGCAGACGATACATCTCTCATGTTCCACGATAGTAACATAACCAGATTAACTAATACTATAAATACCGAAAGTAATTTAATTAATGATTGGCTGATAGATAATAAATTAAAGATAAAACAGAATACTCCATATTTACATTCTCGCAAAATTTCAACTTACCAAGCACAACAATTAATATCAACAACAAACCCATCAGATACACGTCCGCTGCAAAATACTTAGGCATAATTATAGATGATAAACTCACATTTAAGGCGCACATTAAATACATACTTAAAAAAATTTCTAAAACAGGTGGACTGTTCTATAAACTTCGACATATACTTTCTAGAGAGTTACTCCGCATGCTTTTTAATACATTAATTTATCCTTACATTTTCTATGGCTTGATTGTTTGGGGCGGCACTTACAAGTCCAACACAGATCCTTTGAAAATAAAAATCAATAAAATATTGCGTTGTATCACATTTAATCATTCTCAATCCTCATCCTATCCCATCTACCAACAATTACGTATCCTACCTCTAGATCTCCTCTATAAATACCAGGTGCTAATACTCATGTTTGAAGTCCATAATAATCCATCTCACCCTCTAGCTTACCTCTTTACTAAAGCCTCTTCGGTTCACTCATATAGTACTCGCTCTGCTTCCTCTGGCCTGTATCATTTACCTCCGGCTCGTTTGGATATTCGCCATCTTTCATTATCTATGCAAGGGCCACTTTTGTGGAACTCATTATCACAACTTATTAGGGACAGTCGAAACCTGGCGATATTTAAGAAAAAATTAAAATACCACTTACTGCAGATATGATTAAACCATTTCAATTTCAATAGCATACATATATTTTTTTATTATTCTTTTTTCATATACATTCTCCCCAATTGGTTATCAACAACTTGCGTTATATAAATATATTTTCCTTTACATATTTTGCGTCATATATATAGTTTCATACTTTTTTTCTTTACATTTATTCTCCCCTATTGGTTATCATCAGTTTGCTATGCAGTCTTGTACATACCACAAACTTATTTTTTTACATGCAGGAAAAAACAAATATTTATAAAATTCCGACAGCAGTCAACCGCACCGCACCCACCTATCTGTATAATTAAATTTACTTTAAACATTCTAGAACTCTCCAGATGCAGGGGTGAGCTAAAACTACACTAGCTATGCTATAGCGGAAGCTCACACCAATCAACCCAGCAATCAATTTTCTAGGGTATTGTGCGTTATTTTTATTTTATAATTTTGGAGGAAATAAATAAATAAAATAATAAAATAAATAAATACAATAGGTGGAAATGTTACTGATTATAGGCTCCACATAAGTTGTACCGGTGTTTGTTGCATGACCCAACCAGACACTATATAACATTGAAGGTGTCTCATTGGTTCCCCCAAGCTTGACACTAGAACAAAATCGCCTCCGCTTTGCAGGACATTACTTTCGCCGTGAGGACCAGCCAGTGCATAATCTTGTACTTTGGCAGCCTCATGGAGTGAATAAGCATGGTGGACATCCCATGACTTTCTTGAGACGCATCTTAAAGGACACTGGCCTTGAAGATGCGGATGATCTAGTAATGTCATGGGTGATAGGGAGTTGTGGCGGTGCAATTTTGTCGACAAGCCGACACAGCATTTTTAAAAATGCAGCTGCAATGCAGCATGCCGATCCTCGTACTAGCAGTTGTTGCATGAAAACCTGTTACAATAATTAAATCAATTATTTGGTAAAAAGTTTCAATTTTACAGTCCATTTAGAAATTTTGCATTGTAACAGTGTCTGATACTGATGGGTTCCCTGGTGGTGATAGTAATGTTTAACCTGAAAGTGATGATATCCCAGCTGGAATAATTGATTTTTGAGAAAATACAAGATTCACACTTGAGCTTTCCACTCAAAAGACAAAGTGAAACTTGGAAAACTACAGATTCCGCTATATCGGTGAACCGTCTCACTTTGGAGTACCGGTAATTTCTGCTCTCGAAAAAGAGATGATGCTGATATAGTATTGTAGTAGTTAAGTTACATCACCCTTAGAAACCACTCAATTAAGTTCAGTTGTATGTTCAATTACCTACCACTACGAAGTTTGAGTGTTTATTTGTGTTCAATCAGTTTATTCTATCTTCTCATATTGACTTGATCTCTTTAACAAGGTTGAAGTGAGCGACGGGGTAACAACTCCAACAGATGATGAATTGAGTATCTGTGGATACAATAGAGAAAGTCGGTTGGCTGTTACTACGGATACAACTGCGGCATTACTGCAAGGAAGTTCAACTTTTATAACAGAGTGAGTTTATCGATGTATCATACATACTTTGCCCGGTAATATAAAAATTATTGGCAGTGGAAACTGTAGATCACATAGTTTTCATTAATTTATTAGAATTTCACAATCCCGTTTGAAATATAGAATTATCTTAGCATTTTTATGGTAATGAGGTTTGGGGATGCCGCCACCTTGAACACAATAGTCGAGAGTGGTTGTTCATTGGAGAAATTACTGAACTAACATGACTTGAAATGAATATAGAGGTACCGCTGCCCCAAACCCAGCTGTACCTCAACCTGTACCGTGACGGACAAGTACGTACACCCAGTCCCAATGCCTATAAATTAATCTATCAAGCATCGTATTTTTTATCTTTGTCAGGATATTGAAATATTATTTAGAGCAGAGCACCCCAACCCTGCTGCATGTAGATGTCTTGGGCGTTTCTATCACACCAGGCGTGACGGATAAGTGTGAATACGATCCGAACACATCAACTATTTCCGTAGTAGCTTATGCAAGAGAAGATACCAAGTCTGTAACCTTAACAGGCCAGCAGATTGAAGCACGACTACTAGAATTTAGCGAAAGGTAAGGTTTTGTTTTTGTGCGGTACAATAAGTGTTAAGTAAAGTTCTGGTTGTATTTATATATATAAAATTATAATTTCTGCCTGATGACGCGTTACTTACTCATATAATTATTAATCTATTAATTTAACATTTAAGTATTTACTTTCATTTCGCAGTATATCCGTTGAAATCGACCGCGTTTTACCAGAAGGTAAAAACTTCCTCCGATTCTCCCTGCCAACAGATTGCGATTTAGGTTTCGGGCACACCGTTACTTGGTGAGTTAAATTGAAAAATAGAATTATGTAATTCGTCAAAAAATCAGGGTTTGTTTAAAATTTCGCATTTTGTCTAGTCTTTTCTCTTTGTAAGCGGAGATTCAATATTTTTTATTACATTTTAACAATACTGTAGAAACCTATTGGATTATATTCATTAAGATTCCCAATACTATAAATTAATATGAATTTATCATTATTGCAGGACTCCCGAGATATCAGTTGATGAGAATGAGACCCCAGGAACTGTAATTGGTCAGCTACCCACCAACCCGGCTATAGTTTCATACCGTATTGAGCCTGTTAGCGACACATTCAATGTTGATAGCACCGGTCGAATCACTTTGATAAAGTCATTGGATTACGATGTTGCCTCTAACTATGTTCTCAACTTTATCATGGATACCAATACAGGTAATAATTTATAAGCTTTCCCAAACCAATAGGCCATTGGTTAACTAATTATTTATAAAATTACAAATTATGTAATTAACTAATTCATTTTAATGTTTTCTTGCATTTTCCAGGTTTCTCCAGATCTATTGGCACGGTTGTTCTTGTGAATGACACGCCGAACTTCGCGAAGTCGCTATTTCCATACCTATTCGGAATCGCTAGTAATACACCAGTCTATACTAATATTGGCAGCGTTCAGGTGAGAAACTTCTATAAACCTGTCAGCCATATGTACGGTGGCTGAATGTGGCCAATTTAATTAATTTTAAAATGGGAAATATAAAAGGAAATTAATGAAATATAATTCCTTAAAACAGAAATTAATCAAATATAATTCAACCAGAAACAGAAATTAATCAAATATAATTCAACCCAAAACAGGAATTAATCAAATATAATTAACCAGAAACAGAAATTAATCAAATATAATTCAACCAGAAACAGAAATTAATAAAATATAATTCAACCCAAAACAGGAATTAATCAAATATAATTCAACCCAAAACAGGAATTAATCAAATATAATTCAAACATTTTGGAGGGAAATTTAAAATACTGTCTCAGTGCAGTGCAGCAAATTGTCGTTTCCTTTTCAGTCTATCAGTGCAGTACTGCAGTAACGGTTGCCCGTAGCTCTGTAAGCTTAGTTCTGTGGTTAGTTGTTAATCTTTTAATCACTACTGACTACCAACAGACCGATACGACCTGACTACGGGGCAATCCGGCAGCTTTACCTTACCAATCTTCAGAAAGACCGGTAATTCCGTAGGATTAGTTAGTTCAGTAGTTGTATATAGAACTGTACTGCAGGTGTACTACTAGTATCTGCATGCTGCATTGCAGCTGCATTTTTAAGAATGCTGTGCGGGCTTGTCGACAAAATTGCGCCGCCACAACTCCCTATCACCCATGACATCATGACATTTTGTACTACCATCATTACGTAGATCGGTAGTCAGTAGTGCTGTAGTGATTAAAAGATTAACAACTAACCACAGAACTAAGCTTACAGAGCTACGGGCAACCGTTACTGCAGTACTGCACTGATAGACTGAAAAGGAAACGACAATTTACTGCACTGCACTGAGACAGTATTTTAAATTTCCCTCCAAAATGTTTGAATTATATTTGATTAATTCCTGTTTTGGGTTGAATTATATTTGATTAATTCCTGTTTTGGGTTGAATTATATTTGATTAATTTCTGTTTCTGGCTGAATTAAATTTGATTAATTTCTGTTTTAAGGAATTATATTTCATTAATTTCTTTTTATATTTCCCATTTTTAAAATTAATTAAATTGGCCACATTTAGCCACCGTACATATGTGAACAATAGACTTGGCTTTAATTCGATTTAAGCTTTCAGACATGTATGTGGCTTTGCTTCGGCCCATGTGTGAAGAATACCAGACTTTCCGTTGAAAAAAAACAGGTTACAGAAAGGCTGAATCTAACCAAAACAATAAACGAATTAGTATATGTACAGGTTATAAGATAGAAATAAGCGCTATAAAACACTTAATAAAGATAAATTAAAAAAAAATGAAAAATCTCCATAGATAAAATTCCAATAAAAAGTCGACCGAAAAGTGAAATCCTGGTATAGCCATATAGCCTATAACATATAGCTTTTTTTTATCCAGGGATGCGTTTAGTTGAGTGGAAGTCGTCACAAGATTTTATTGAATTTATATTTATTTGTCTTTAATTAATAATATTCATAGGATTTATTGGAGAGTTCTATGGGGTTTCGGTTAGCTGTTGCGATGGATAGCATTAGTTGTAAAAAAATGTCTGCGATTTAGAAAGACAATTTCAATGTGTCTACCTGTACTTAATACCGTTTTAGGTGCCACTGGCGAATGCCGATGTCAGCTACAAGTTAGCTGATGGATCGACTCTATCCGGTGACTTCAGTTTGGACACTGTAAATGGTAATATAAATCTAGTATCTTCTTTGGAAAACAATTCTGGAAAGACGTATAACTTTAATGTGGATCTTTATGAAAAGGCGGAGAAGTTGGACACTGCTGATGTTTGGGTAAGCATTATTTATGTCTCACCATAAACTGTTGGTACTTTGCACATTTTTCTTCCTGTTCTCTTAGTGATGGGCTGTCTTACACTACTGACGCGCATTGCTGCTATCCCCTATATCTGTTAAGGTGCACCAACTATGCTAAGCTGCCGCATTGCTACCAGCATATCGGAAGAATTTTGTATCCATATTATACATTTTGTACATTATACATCGATACTTTATAGATTGTTTACTGTGTTTATATTTATCCAATAGATTTTGGTGGTTACTGACTCGGATAGATTCCAGTTCGTGTTGTCCGGGGCGACACCAACTGATGTGGTCGACCATCAATCTGCCCTAGAAGAAATACTTAAGATGAACTTCGCGCAGACCTCAGTGTCCATCGATCAGATACTTCCAGTCTACGACCAGGACTGCAACATACCAGATGCCTCAAGGTAATATAGAATATAAAGGAAAGAACCCAATTCTCATTCTCTGTGGGCCTTTATTTAATATTACCTATTTAACTCTTTGACTTTGTGGTGTCTTATTTTCACTCCCTAAACTATATTTTCCTCTCAAAAATAGTTCAATATTAATTGTTTGCTTTAATTTATTTAACAAGATAAAGCCGACCTGGTTAAAAAACCTAACTTTTAATAATTTATATGTACACAATAAGTAAAAGATAGTTAAATATGACCTTAAACCAGGAAACACCGCAGGCAAGCCGAAGGCTCTAATATATATTTAGATTTAATAGGAACCAACTTATTTTCCAGCGCTCTGATTGTGATGCACGGGGTGAGATGTACCGCAACCTCCTGCGCCCTTGCCACAGATATGGCGGATGTTTTCGCTTCGATTCAGGTAGGGGTGCCGACATGGAAGGGGAATATGTTACAGTCGATGGAGAACGTTATTGGGAAACAGCCGCTGGATATAACGCTGTTCCGGAACGCTGTGAAGCAGCCGTGTCTAACTCCAGATACCGATACTGGAATCATATTCCTGTTAGTTATCCTGAGTTGTACCGCGTAAACATTACCATAAAATACAAATCTGTAAATTTATATAATTTCATATTATTTAAGCTATCTCGTTAAAACCTGCAATTAATAGGCGTGTCGCTCATGTGCTTATGTTAATGTACAGTACTTTACAATAACATTCACAATTAACATGTTCAATAACATTTTTTGGCTTTTAACATTTAATGAAATTCTGACACCTAATATGATAATTTATGGTATAATTTAAGATTTTTTGTAATATTCACCTCAATTTACTTTCAATTAGGTAAATTGCACAATTCAATAATTCCTAAATACTAACTGAAATTATTTTCAGAGGAATGGTTCATGTACCCGAATCCGTTTCCACGGAAACACCAATCGGAAATACTCTACCGGTGCCACCCGCTGGTTCAGTTTACGAGATAACCAATGGGAACACTTTCAATATATTCGATATTACCAACAACCAAGTGGTTCTGAAAAAGTCTTTGGACTATGAAACCGGGAAAGAGTATTCGTTGTCAATAGGGTTGCGGGATAGTGAAGGTAATTAATTAACTACAATAAGTAGTTCGATTAATTAATTAATTTAGAAAATATATCTCTTTATTTAATTCTCATTTGAATTTCTCATATTATTTTACATTTTTATACAAAAATTACATTCCAATTTAACAGAATACATTTTTTATTTGATTGCATTTAATAATAATATGTTTTATTAATTTGTTTAATAGGCGTAAGAGAAGTCGCTCAATTGGTTGTCATAGTTACCAACGTAGATGACGCAGCTCCAGTGTTCCCGGCAGCGAATGTTCCCTACGTCGGATCAATTCAATCGATGTCGCCGGCGTTCAGTAGTGTTATACGTCTATCAGCTGTTGACTCAGACCCGTTAGGTAAGAAGTATAGCTAAATAAAAATGTTATAAAATATTCAAGGTTATATAAAATAGATGAACCACTAATTTACAAAATGTTTAAGGGTGTCTTACTAATATTCCGCCTTCTTATTCTAATTCAATAAATTCCATTTCTTTCACTAGCCATCTCATTTCTTTATAACATCAGCTGTTTCTATCCTTCAAGTTACAAGTTTTGTTGAACATCTAGACACTGTCCCTGTCCCTGTCGCATATTGATGCATTTGATCAGCATCATTAACTATTTTACTAGAGCCTCTCTGGTGGCGTCCGGAATAAAATAGTCTAATATCTGTCCTATAGATAGTAGGTCTAATAATAATCATTAACGAGCATAGCGAGCGACTTTATTAGTTCTCCTAGTTAGTAAGGATAATCATGAAAAAAAAACAATCAACATTGGTACTATGGGTTTAGATCTATCTATTGTACGCTATTATACGTTATATAATCAATGATGTTTTTAGTGGCCGGAACAAATATCTTCTACAACTTAAACAACCCATCAAATGCACCGTTTGATATAATGTATGAAACTGGATTAATTCGAAATGCGATCGCTTTTAAAACCAGCGACGAAGGCACGGTGTATAACAATCTAGAAGCTGTTGCCATTGACGATACTGGCAAGGAGAGTCAACCGGCGCAGGTAGTTATCGGTATTAGCGGAGACAGTACCAGTATACTGATGCACACCAACATCGCTCCTATTGATTCCTACCAAAAGCGATACGAAATAGAAAGGTTGGTTAAATATTTCGTAACACAACGATTAGTACCAGCCGTATAACAGAACTGTAATTTAAAACATTGAGTTTTCTTACAGGCCGAGCGAAGCGAGCATTCTAATAAAGAAAGCTTACCTATAAAGTGCTTCATAAAGAATCATGGAATGCTATATAGAAATCATATATCTTCATATATTATTTATCTCTATATATATATATGATGGATATCATATATATTATATGCATACACCAGGTTTATTCGTAATATCTACATCTCAAATTAAAGTTAAATCGTACGATATCATTGTCGCAACGTTTCTATTTATAACCCTTTTATATAATATATTATATTAACGAAATGTTTCCTATTTTTCAGAACTTTGGAGTTGGCGTTCGGGACTGGATATATTGTGAACGTCGAACGTATAGAAACTCGCATAGTTGATTGCCAATATGCGACACCGGTGTCCTCCACATTAACTATCGCTGTATTCAGTTTCAATAACAATGATCAATACACCCTCATATCTGACGCTCAAATAAAGACGTAAGTGTATTATTTATTAACGAAATTAATTAATTTTATTTAATTAATATATAAAATTTTATAAATTTATTTAATTAATTATTTTATAGGGATTATTGCACTATAGACTAACCATAATCATAATTAATTTATATTATATTGAATATAATAATTTAATAAATATAATAATATATTTTTAATTTGTTTATTTGGGCGGTTTGAAAAATGAAATGCTTTTGAAGGAACATAAATATTCGGTTAAAAATTCCGCTTTTTCTGAGCGACAATATATTTATGTAATTAGAATGATGTTTGTTGTTTTTTATCATCTGTTATATTATTTTACTTCCTTCTTTTCATATCCTATAGGTTGATTGATTCCAAGATTGCGTTGATACGAAATAATTTCCAAAATAACATATTCACTTCCGCTGCCACCATTATTGATTATCGTAAGATAACAGACCGCGACAAGTACTGTCGTCTGTTGGCTGGAACTGTCGGATACTTTGTGTTAGTATTTATATTGTATTGTCGGTTCGCCAGGGTTTACTCAGCCTTCCTTCCAGAGGGTCGATTAATTGAGGACCAGTTGAATTACTGGGAGTAAACTAGGTATAAGAGTAGCTCCTATCCCTACCTTCGGGTAGAATGTATCGAATAGGAGGAGCTTTTATAGGATAGGAAGGAATATGAGCTTTGGTTTGTCGTATAAATAGATTTTGGCTGGAGTTTTTTTATATATTTTTGGCCTACTGTGAATAAAACTAAAAACATATTTAAATGTTTTACATGTATAATAGAGAAGCTACAACAAACAATCTACCAATATATTTATATATTTTATTTATATAGCCAAGCTACAGTGAGTGAGCTGGCAACCCCTCCCTTCCAGTTGGAAGGAACCAACCTACCGGTGTTTGGGGGAAGTGGCGACATCCAGATACTGTCCGGGGACGCCGGTGGTGTCTGGGCGATCATCGGAAACAAGTTCTTCTTGGTCAGAGGCGTCGATTACGAAGGCCGCAAACAATACTTCATACAGATATTCCTTCCTCAGGAGCCCACCGACTCCGATAATGAGAGAAGACGGCGTCGTAGAGATGTATGTACATGGTGATAATTAATAATTTATATTTATTTAAATATAATATATTGATTCCTAAAATTCCTAAAATTTGCTATCTATCTATTTCATTTTTATACATAATTTTACATCGATTGCTTATCCACGATCTGAAAATAATAACTAAAAAAATTTGTGTTATTTTTTGATTGGTGTCTTTTACATAATCGGTTCTCATGTTTGAGAAATGACATAGCTACCCAACCCACTTACTAATTGCTTTTTATACGGTGTTCTGCATTCATTGGTGACATAGCTATGTTGTGGGGTTGGGGTAGCGGTGTAATTAATAATGTAGCTGCGAGTCAAGAAATTTGCACGTTTACAATGCTCCACATAGCCCTAGAATGACAGAGTAGGGCTGGTGAATCAAAGGGCGTTGGAGATTACGGGTTGACACTCATCACAAAATATCATGGGGTATGACATGACAATGGAGTGGCGCATCATAACACTCCACAGTGCCACACGTCAATACATGAGTTGGCTTGGTGTGTTTTGGTGATTTATTGGTTTTCATGGTAGCAGTGGCATAGCACAGCAGATAATGGCAGACCATAATAAGCCGCAGCATAGCATGTAATGGATATCATTTTAATAACTTGTCAGCGCCGGCATTGTATGAAACATTGAAAGGGAACCCATGCAGTCTGTATCGCGCGGTATAGTACCGCATTGTAAGTCATTCTACAGCAAATAATTTTATATCGTGGTAACGCATATCACAACACATCATTGCATTTCGCGGCACATTTATGTACGGCGCCGTATTGGCTGGGCATGTCACAGGTTGATATTGTACTACATGTGCTGCGAAATCGCTTCACATCCAAAGCAAGGAAGACCACATTGTATGGGCACACCATGATATCGTATGGGTCAGTGATAGCAACCGCTGAAAGAAAAGCATGTTACTCATATCTACCGGCGGCGCTGCCATCAATTACGGGAAAGTAGCTGTGATGCTATATTAGTGGTGACATTTTCAAACCATAAACAGTAACAAAGAAATCATGAGGAGGATAAATATCTTCTTATTGTGTTGGTTTTGTCAGGACTGGAAGAAGCAATGCTGTTTATAAATATGAATTTAACTTATTTTTCATTTCGTTTACATTGCTATTCTATCCTATTATGCTACAGATTTCTGCTGGTCTATAATTTTCTACACAATAACTCTCTACTTATTTGTTACTATCCTTGATTGGTTCCTTAACAGATTCCGGTGTATGAAGATGATAATGGCAGACTTCTTGGGGACAAGATTAACTTAATAATCGACGTGATTAATGAGAATGATGAAGCTCCGTATTTTACTGAAACGATCATTATCGGAGCACAGCTATTCCAATCACCTCCGAATACACCAATATTACAGGTAAATATTGTTAAATATTGTCGGGATATATTATAGTTTTCTAAATCACGATTGTGTTTAAACAATTAGAAAACAATAAGCAGGAGGAACTGTATATTTTGAAAATCATATTAAGAATCGCATATATGTGCATATATGTATACACAACATAGACCTTCAATTTCGTTAAATATAGCATACACTTTACTTATTACAGTTAACGGCACACGACCCAGATGGATTGTCAGCATTGTTACTCTACTCTGTAAACGATCCAATCCTTACTGTTGATGTGGATGGGGTAGTCAGAACTGGTTACAATCAATCGCTGCCTGTTGGTCAGTCATACGAAACTATGGTAACCGTGTCAAAGCCTGGCATTCCATTGGATAGGCGTGCCACAAGCAAATTACTGGTAAGTTATATTAGTTAGGAAATATTAGTCTTTGAATAGGCCTATCTAATTAAACATTATTCAAATTATTAAATTAGTTACTAAATAATATTTATAATTATTCTGTTGCCTTTTATCGCATATTGATTTTTATTGTTTTAGGTATTCGTTTTGGATTCGGATTACCTCGTTGATTTAGTGATTACCGGGGACCCTGTTGCCATGGAGATGTCAACCGATATACTAGTCAACCAATTAGATACAATGTACGATGATGTAGTTTTTGGAAGAATGGCGAACCTTGGGAAGTTATTGAACGCTACAACTAGCAGGTTTGTTTCTCCAATGATATTTATATAAATTAAATATTTTTAGCCGTGCTGTGTAGACTGAAACAAATTATACAGAATCGCTAAATGTGTACGAACTCAGAATCTGTTACACATGTGGTTTATTGCAATGAATGTTCAATATTTACATGCACATCAGCTGCTAAAGAAGGTGTATTTTTTTGATGACTTAAACTAATTATTTTCAATTCGTATTTCATTTTAATTCTAATTTCCTGTATTTTGAACATTTGAGCTATTTTTCTAAGGATTCATTTTTAGCTTTTCTAACATTTCTTTGAATATTTTTATGATAACATGTTCCTGCATTATTAATATATTTTATTATTACATTATAAATATTATTGTCATTATTTTTTGTTATGTAATTTATACGAAGAGACGGCAACAATACCTGCAATATCTTACTGTAAAGTTTGTAAATCAAATCATAAATCCGACCTTCTCACCAAAACAGTAAACTCTAAGTAAGCGAATATATTGCAGTATCGATCTCTTATAACCGGTGAGGCAGAAAACAGTCTACGAGCAGACAAACTTCGATGAAACAAAATCCCGCGCAGCGAATCCTAAAATCAGGCTGACTCACTGACGGACTAAGGGGCTCGTATACTTTGCCGCGGTGTGATTTATATGGTTGGGCGAAGAGACGCTAGCTAGGTACAGGCAGAGATTTGGAGATGTCTAACTAGCGGGCAAAGCACAGTACGGACAAAGTTAATTTTATATATTTTGAGGTGTAAATAATTTCTAACGCGCGTGTGTTAATTCTGAACGGTCAAAAACAGTTTTGCTCCTTCACATATATAATTACTGGGTACGGTGTGTATTTTACGAATATTCTAATTTTGCAACTTGTAGGTCCAATACTCACGAATGATAAGGTTCCTTCCCCTCTTGCGTATTTCCAGGACTCAAATTCAGGCATAAGGTTAATGCTACGCCCAGAATTCGGCAATTTTAGGTACCAGGTCCCTGATACTAAGAAGAGATGTGTTAGTTTACTACTGTAGGCGTACAGTTACTAATAGCTATCCTGGCTCCTATCTAGAATTTTAGTCACCCAGGTAGTCCGGGTAACTTCCTATTAGGGCGTTGGCGGGGACACGGTAGATGTTAGTATCCCTAATAGCCTCAATTTATTTGCGCCTAGCTGTAAACTGCCCTACCGCCTGAACGGCACAATCCCAATTCAGGTAAAAACACAGCAACCCCTAGCCTACAAGCTCTAATGCAATGGACACCGTCGTACTACAAATAGTCGCACACACACCTGTACTTAGCAAGAGTTAGGCGTACAGTTTGCTGCACCGTACCAATTTGTATGCTTCGTACCGGTGTGCCTACGTCCTATCTGCGTACTAGTATCTGCCTGCTCTTTCCCTCTACCCCGTAGGAATATGAAGGTCTACTGTGGTTTTCCTGAATCAAGACAGTACAGTCCCTAAGATGTAATTTTAGGCTCACAGCGTGTCACTACTTCTACCTTTTGATCTTTTGGTCTTACACTTGGGTAGCAAGGCGTCGAACGCTGTCTAACCTTTCAGGCGATGGGCGAATAACTCAAGATGGTATTGCGGGTTGTCTCTCGTCTACATTCCTGTGATGTTCCCGTTCATTGCTGCGGCCCGATCTCTAGCCGGCCATCCTGTCCCTTAGGTTTGTTCACCGTAGTGAATCCATGGTGAAAAGAAAGGCAGATAGCAGTATTTCTGAATTTATTGCAGATAATAATACAAAATGTAATCTGAATACTAATGA
Source organism: Nemertoderma westbladi (assembly GCA_032718475.1). Taxonomy (NCBI): domain Eukaryota; kingdom Metazoa; phylum Xenacoelomorpha; order Nemertodermatida; family Nemertodermatidae; genus Nemertoderma; species Nemertoderma westbladi. Next base: position 26,826 of record JAUCBJ010005935.1, on the reverse strand, counting down.
CAGAATAAACAAATATTAGATAACTCAGAGATACGAATATGGTTAGAGTAATGAGATAACTAATGAACAAATCGCACCTTTATATACCAAATTTGTGCCGCAATCAATCGAGAAAATTCTCGATTGTTCTATAGGTTCTAACAAGGTTTTAAAGATAGCTATTGGTCCAGCTAATGTATAACTTGCACGACATTGGTTACAATCAAATAACTACAGTCTCATTGGTACAGACAAATGCAATTAATTTGTAGCGGTCAATTTAAATGAGTTGAAATTCTGCACAAAAAATAATTCGCACTTACTAGGATTCGAACTCAATACCTACTACACATATAATTTCCAACGCTCTACCGACTGAGCTACTGAACCACTTGACCAATAGGCGTTCAAATGATAGAACAAATACGAATGAGAACTCAAAGCAATCTTTACAAAGTTAATTCGAATAAAATAAAATTTTGAAAATCCACGGCATTTAGGGAATATAATTCTATACCGCTCCATGAAAACAGGATATTATCGTGCATAAAATATACGGTTTTCACCAATAATCAATCAAACTATAGAATACTTAGGGCGTACTTACATATTTACAAATTAAATTTCAAATAATACTTCCTTTCTACGTAATGATTCGATACAAAAATAATTACAAATTCAAACTTTACGTATTTAAGGCTTTACTAAGTAAGTACAATATAAATCTAAATTAAATTCACCAATATAAATCTATTGCATCTCAATATTGCATAAATTCAAACAATTATAAATACAAATAAATGAAAACGATAAGAAAGGCTCGCGAGTCTTCCATCTACTATTGCATCTCAAATATTGCATAAATTCAAGTAATTACAAATACTTTCGTACCTAAATGTAGATTGCATAAGTTTGGAATAATTACAAATATGAGTCTTTCTAAGCACAAAACTTTCTGACTATAAAACTTTCTAAATACAAAATATAACACTTTACAAATAAAACTATAAGAAAGGCCCACGAGTCTTCCATCTACTCTTACTTTCTATTTCACTGTAATACTGCCTATAAAATGTAAATTGCATAATATTCGGAACAATATAAATTGCATAAGTTCGGAATAATATAAATTGCATAAGTTCGGAATAATCACAAATATAAAATATAAATTCTTACAAAATATAAATCTTGCAAATATAAATTCTTACTAACTATAAATCTTACTAAATATGAGTTCTTATTTCTAAATTTCATAAATTCGGAACAATACAAATTGCATAAGTTCGGAATAAACACAAATATAAATATAAATTCAAATAAATCACAAATTCACAAGAAAGGCTCACGAGTCTTCCGTCCACCCTTGCCCTCCCTTTTATCGCTTAGTTGATCGAGCCCTGCCGCGTCCTCGAAAACTGCGCACAGGTGACTTTGCTCGCGATATGGGACTAATGGGACGAGTCACTGGTTTACTTGGGACGTTGAGAGACGGTGCGACTATTTCCTCGCAAATTCGTCTATTTGGCATCCCAAAACCTCGACCGATTCCTCGTGACCGATCAGTTGTCACTACAGTTGGTAGAACGTCTGGGAACGCGCGAGAAGCGGACGACGCAGACCCAAGAGTAGCTTGCGCCCCCTGTTGATCAGCTGGTGTATGTCCCGATCCTCCTACTGGTTCTCTTGGAAGCGATACCGTATCCCGAGTAACTCGAATGGTCGGCTCAACTCCCTTGCGTTCTTCTATATTAATAATTTTCTTTAATTGTTGGCCCACTTTCTGGACCCGTATGATCCTACCCTGTCCGTCCTCCCGAGGGTGACGTGCAGACGGCGCAACCGGAGTGGCTGGTATATTTGTCGCCTCTAGGACCTTTTCTTCCACGAATACGCTCGCTCGTATACGTTTATGGTAAAACGCGGCTCGGTACGCCCATGCGACGGTTAACCAAGCTCCTTTGTTCCGCTTTTCAGTTCGGAAACGATCGAATTCACCATACGTAATGCGGTTAACGACTTTCTGAAAATTCCACGTGTTTTTGTTATCCGGGTGAATCTGTAGTAGATACTCGCGCACTACTCGAAATCCGCTGTCGTGGGGCAAAATATCGACTACCTCGATAAGTTCGTCATATTGGGGCCTAGCGGAGATGTATCCTTCCGACATCATCGTTTGAGGATTTACCGCCCAAAATCCAAGATGCGCTCTCATCGGAAACCGTCTTCTTTGTGCCGATACATGTTCGTCGGCTAAATCTTCCCACTCATCAAATAATTTCCTCACGAGTTTTACAGATTCGTGTTCATAAGGTATGTCTCTTAGTTGGCATTCAGATGCTCGATGCCCTTTTATATTGCAATAAGTACATTGAGCCATAAATCTCCAGCAAGTATAAAAGGTATGAGACCCTTGATCCCCACACCATCCACAGATTAGCTGAGTCGTAGTAATGTGCTTTCCACTGCACTTTGTCATATGATGTCCAGCGACGCCACATTTACTACACATCGTATTGGCAGGGTACCACACTCGTTCGTATATAAGATCTCCAATCGGTCGAGCGCTTCCGCCCACACTATAATCGTAATCATCTGGATCTATGGGTTGGTAGGTTTCTGAAGGTTGTATACAAACTATAGCATCTGTTGCTTCAAGTTGTCGAATCTCCGTCTGAGATTTCTTCGGGAGGTTCCTTTCTATCTCAATAAGTTCCTCTAAAGGATCGTCAGTGATCGTAGTAGTTACTTCGAAATCATCACCAAGGTGACCGATAGGCGCGCGCGTCTGCCGTGATTCATCCGTAATCTCCACGATACGTTCTCCTTCATAGGGTAACAATGTAAACATAGATGGTCTTTCGATAAGAGATCCCGCACAGCGAAGATAGACGTCTCGAAATATACTAAATCCTGCTCGAGTAAAGGCATTACACTGAGCGTCGGAGTTGTAGAAGGGTTGTCATATTTAGTCTTTGCGAGTTTCGCTGTACTTTCTGATAATTCCTTTATACCAAATATAGTGTAGTCCTTGGCTCCAAATCTTTCGAATGGCGCTGCTGCTTCCTCTTGGATATCATATCCCCATCTCGGCTCTCCTTGTATCCCTTTCTCCATAATTAGGGGTGTAGTTACATAATCATTACTACTAGAGGGAATACAACAGAGTTTGTAGTTAGTTGTGAGGAGACGTGAGAGTTTTCGTCTGCCCTTTGGGCTCGACAACGCTCTAACCTCCTACCCATAGCCTAAGATCTAGGGTTTCTTTAATGACACGCTGCTTCTTATCTAAAATTTTTTGCCGAAATAAAAACGGATTTGGGCTAAACTGGCTGTGAGTCTAAAATACTCACCTTTTGATCCCAAACTATTATCAGAAAATAAGCAGTCAAGAATTAGTAATAAATATAGGGGAGTCTATTTATTGACGTAACTTATTGAAACAAGACCGTGTAAAATTTAATTAAAATTTTAAGAAAGGCTCGCAAGTCTTCCTCTCTTGTTTCTCTAATTTTAAGTTCCACCCGACTGTACCCTGAAATCTATTCACTGGAGAAAATTTTAAAATTTTTCAAATCCAAATGGATTGTCTAAAATTTCGAAAATGTCTCAATATTGTGAGTTCCAAGTAGAATTCAATTTCTTATACCTACAAATCCCGCTCCTATGTGACACATAAGGGTACTACCCTCAATGTTCACATAAAAAGACAATGGAATTCTACCGCTGTCCTTACTACGGTGTACAGGTACGTGGAAATCTATTTGTAAACTCCTAATTATTTACTAGTATTAGGTGGAGATTTGTAGTCTCCAGACTCGTTACGAGTCTCTTCAAGAAGTACGAGACGTTGAGTCGGTCTGTCTACTGTACGACCGTCAATTGTCCGTACCGTCACAGTTGTTGTCACTCCATCCATAGATGGATGTGTGGCTAAAATTACACCTGTTATCCAGAAGCGTCTTTTTAGATTCACTTCTGCTAACAGCACGTGATCTCCCGGCTTTAATGCGCGGGTGTTATTGTACCAAGTTGTTCTGGTAGAAATAGAGGGCAAATAATGGTTTTGCCATATTTCCCAGAATTTGTTAGCCAGTAGTTGCGTGATTTTCCACGCCTTTCTACCGTAGCTATCGCCTTCAATTGGAATAGAAATCGGCGTCAAAGTAGTCGGTGCCTGCATAAGCAGGTGTGCAGGTGTTAAAGCGAACTGAGATTGTTTGTCATCGGGTACTAATACTATTGGTCTAGTATTTAGTATTGCCTCGATTTCAACAAACAATGTTGTCAGTTGGTCGTCTGTCAGTATGTGGTTTACTGGAATGACCTTTGCCATGGCTGTCTTGATAGATCTAATCAATCTCTCCCAGACTCCGCCTCTCCATGGACTATCTGGAGGATTAAACTTCCAAACAATCTTATGAGGTTGTAGTTCGTTCGAGATTTGATCATGATCTAATTTCTTAAAGGCTCTAGCAATCTCATTCCGAGCACCAACAAAGTTTGTCCCTTGGTCTGAGTACAAGCATTTCACTAGTCCGCGTCTAGCGATAAATCGCCGCAGTGCTAGTATAAACGCGTTGGTGGAAAGATCCATCACACGTTCAATGTGAACTGCCCTACTGGACATACATGTGAAAATCAGTCCCCAGCGTTTTACTAGTATACGTCCACGTTTCGTATGTATGGGACCAAAGCAATCAATTCCAGTCTCTGTAAAAGGTGGTCTGAATGCTTGAAGTCGTGCTTGTGGTAGTTCACTCATTTCTTGGGTACCGATTCTAGAATGTACCTTTTTACAAATAATACACGTACGTGTCACTGAACTTAACGCTTTACTGGGTCTAATTAATACAAATCTTGTACGTGAGTAGGAAAGACAGTGGTGTCTTCCAGCGTGTTTCAGATGTAAATGTGCGTCCAGTATCATTGCACGTTGTAGTTCGTGATGTTGCGGTATTATTATTGGGTACCTAAAGTTTGTGTTAAAGTCAATGTTTTGAAGCCGAGATTTATGACAAATTAAGCCATTATAAATAATCGGACTCCAACTCAGTATTGGTGACGACTTGATTGGTTGACCTTGATTTATAGATGTGAATTCGCGCGCGAAATATCGCAGTTGGTAATGGCGAATTAATTTAATCTCACACCTGTCAATCTCAGCCAATGTAAGTCGACGTGTAAAGTCACGTTTGCCTTTAACGTATTGTACAAAACGTACAATCCACGCTAACTTTCGGCAAGCGTTTGACCAAGAGTCTGTTAAGTTTACAATCCGGTCGACGTGAGTATTTGTGACGTCATCAGGTAAGTCAATGGAGATTTTGGAAGGTTTTGAATTACTAGAAGGGCCCACGGGTCCGCCGGTAAGTATTCCCTTGTTGACTGTTGATCCGTCCGGGTCTACAAGTAATTTGTCCTTCTTCGTCTTCTTACCTTGATTGTCGGTACTTTGTAAGTCGATCGTTAATGGTGGTGGTTTGAACTCTATGGGGTCAGCAGGTTTCGGTAAACTTAATTTTCTGCCGACATTAATCCCAGGTTTCACCATAGGTTGCAAGTTCGGTATGTCTCTTGAGCGCAAAGTAACACCTGTATTTACATTAGCGTAGGTACTACCCACATCTGTAATACATGAGGTTTCACCGTGCTTATGGTTGCTCAAGTGTGTCAAAATTGGTAGTTTGTCAATACAAGGCCGCTCCAATAGGGAAACTGCGGCTTTACTGTTAGTCAATACATTACTAATGTCTGGTAGAATGTCTGATTGACCGTCCAGTAACGTGTCTGGTTGACCGTCTGGCGATATGTCTGGTGTAGAAAGGCTCGCAAGTCTTCCTCTCTTGACCTTTGAAGTTATATCTTTCCATTTCGCCTTCGGTTTTTTCTTGAGTTTTGCCGCCGTTGTCTTTTTCTTTGCCTTCCCCTTTTTTGGTTTCTTGATTTCCGCGTCCTTAGGGATAGTGTTAGACTTGTTGTCGTATAGTGGCGGCCAATGTAGTGTTGAACCTTGTAAGAATTGTGGTCCGTGTTGCCAAAATTCTTTGTTCTCCGGTTTACAGAATTCCTCAGGCATCATTCCTCGCGACGCAATATCAGCTGGGTTTTGTGGTCCGGGACAATGTCGCCAATCCTCTTTTATTGAACGGTCTAGAATTTCTGCGCGACGGTTAGCTACGAATGTCTTGAATTCAAGTGTGTCGTTGTTTATGTAAAATAAAACCAACGTCGCGTCAGTCCAATAAAATATCTGTAAACTTGACTGTAGTTCTGTCTGTATAAGGTTTACGATGGTGGTTGATAGTGTTGCGGCTTGTAGCTCAGCTCGTGGTGTCGTCATATACTTAGTAGGCATTGTTTTTGCCTTAGAAGTAATGAGCGAAACATCGAATGCTTCTGAGTCTACTTGTCTGCGCAAGTACGCTGCCACACCAAAACCGTTGTCACTGGCGTCAGAAAAACAGTGTAGTTCCAAGTTGTCAGGAAATGTACTTTGTAATGGAAAGTAAACTCTGGGTATGGAATAATCCTCTAGCGAAGAAATAACACTGTAGTTCTGTCTGTATAAGGTTTACGATGGTGGTTGATAGTGTTGCGGCTTGTAGCTCAGCTCGTGGTGTCGTCATATACTTAGTAGGCATTGTTTTTGCCTTAGAAGTAATGAGCGAAACATCGAATGCTTCTGAGTCTACTTGTCTGCGCAAGTACGCTGCCACACCAAAACCGTTGTCACTGGCGTCAGAAAAACAGTGTAGTTCCAAGTTGTCAGGAAATGTACTTTGTAATGGAAAGTAAACTCTGGGTATGGAATAATCCTCTAGCGAAGATAATTCCGCCTCCCAGGTCTTCCATAAGTCCACTTGGTCTGATGAGATCGGCTCGTCCCATGTTAGTCCATCCTTCCAAATACTGCGCATATAAATGCGGGCTTGCAGTATCACTGGACTGATGAATCCTAACGGATCGAACAATCGGCTCAATTTTGACAAGCATGATCTCTTTGTCAGTGTGTTCTCTTGACTGTCCAGTCTCACCTTCACTCGGAAGTTGTCCGTGTTTGGGTCCCAAAAGAGCCCCAACACCTTGGTCGTCGGTAGTGGTTCGAACTCTAGGTCTATGTCACCACCTCCACGCTCAGTCGTTCCGAATGAGTCTACTAATTCGGCACTGTTTGAGGCGAATTTGGTGAGGTTAAAACCTCCGCCCGCTAAGCAGTCCCGTAATTGATGTGCTACTGTTGTAGCACGTTCTACTGTGTCGCAACTCTGTAATCCGTCGTCGACGTAAAAGTCACGTTCCACAATCCTAACTATCTCTGGGTCATATAGGTGTTTCTGATCTCTAGCGGCTTGTTTTAGGGCATACATTGTGCAGTTTGGGCTGTCTCTGGCACCGAAAACGCGAACTTGCATTTGGTAAGTCGCCGGTGGTAGACTTAAGTCTCCTTCCGGGTACCAGAGGAACCTCAAACTGTCTCTGTCTCACTCTAACGCTCTCACTTGGTGAAACATCGCTTCAACGTCGCAAGTAAAAGCTACTTGACGCTGACGGAAGCGCATAATCACCCCCATAAGATAATTATTCATGTTTGGTCCATCCATCAACTCGCTATTGAGGGACATTCCCTCAAACAGAGCCGCACAGTCGTTGACTACGCGTACTTTGTCTGGTTTGTCGGGGTGTCTCACGTAGTGATGTGGCAAGTAATACGTCTGGTCAGTCACTCGCTCCGGGTTAGTCATTCGGATAGCGTATCCCTTAGTCAAATACGTCTCCATCTGAGTGTTGTACTGCAGATGGGCTTTCTCGTCCTTTAATAGACGTTGTCGGATTGAGTGTAGACGTCTTAACGCTAGTGGGTAGTTGTTTATAAGTTTAGGACTTTGGCTACGCCATAACATCCCCACCTCGTAATGTCCGTCCTCCGTCTGTCGGATAGTATCTTCCATGATCTTCAGAGATTGTTTCTCCTGTTCCGACATACAAGGTTCGTAGCTACCAGGTTCAGCTGTATCTTGTTCTAACCACCTGATAGTCTTCTCCGTTAATTCTTTGTCCAGTACAGCTTGTTCCATTTGATGATTTCTCAACGCGTCATCATCGATATCGACGGGCCTCGTTGATGTCATTGGGGTAGGTAGACTCGCAAGCCTTCCGGCGTTATCATCTGTCGTCGATGGAATCTCTAGCTGACTCGTCTTCTCCCCAAGTTCTAAACTCCGCTGGTGGATTAGCTGCTCCTTGTGACTTATCATACTAGTTACACGTCTGTTATGTTTTGTCTGTAAGGTAGTACGGTTCACGTCGTGTGAGAAGGAATGAATTGAATTTGTATTTAATAAACTACATGTACTTTGTACATCGTCTTCCTCGTCACTTATGTCCAGTGTGCGCACAGGCGCTCGAGTATACCATCCTATCGGCGTTCTGCAGGCGTATGCGTTTCCCGCTACAACTGCCGATGGTCTGGTTTCCCACACTTGGTGTAGGTTGAATTGGTCTGTCCCGATCAGCATGGCTACCGATCTATAATTGACAGGACATTCAGGTACACCAAGGTGTCTGAAATACTTACGGTCCTCCAAGGATTGTTCTGGGACCGGACCTAGTAGGTTACTAAAGTCTTTTGTGGCCGCAAAGGTCAAATCCTTGAAGGGTAACAAAGACCTCTCCCTCTCGCTGTGTTGCGATTTCGGAAGAAGAGAGTCTAAGTTTAACTTGACTCGTGTCACTGGTATTGCACGCTGTCCGTGCATACTACTTACGGTATAACTGACGTGCTTACCTTGTCGGAGATCCGTCACTACATCAGCTATCTTTTCATCCACGTAGCTGTGAGATGAGGCTGAATCTAGAATCGCGTAGATTCTCTTACTCCCCTTTGTGCCAGTAACCTTAATCGGAATTACACTGAATCCCTTCAGTTGGTCAGTAGTCAGAAGCGCGATCGATGGCTGTTCATATCCATCCGAATATACGTCGTCGTCTTCTGACTCTTCGTCCGACGATCCGGATTGTTCTGAGAAGCAATCCTCAATATGGGTCACGAAGGTTGGAGTCGTTTTCGATTCTCGCCTTTTGTAGGCCGCATCACATCTCGCTGCTGCTTCCGGGTGTTCCCTGGCGAAGCGTTTTGTCGGCGTGTGGCTGTCTGTGTGGAGCAGACCGTCGTGGTTGCGTCCACAGGATGGACAAGTGTCGGTATTTGGGCAATCTTTACGGACGTGTCCGTGTCGCGTACACCGCCAACAAGAGTCCAATGGTCGTATTTGCAGCCGTCGTTCTTCCGAGTTCAACTCGCGAAACTGTCGACAACCTCGCAACTTGTGACCGATATACCGCTTGCCTAAATGCTCGCAGTATTGGCAGCCGCTGAAGTCGGTACTGAGTTGTTGTCTAGTCTGTTTCGTCCCAATGGGCGCAGATACCCTACTACCGTCCGAGAATTGTCGTGATTCCGTCGGTGTGGCGTAAGTGGCCGTCTTGGTGGATGTTGTCTGGGGTTTTTGTCGGTTGGAGGATGGCAAGGTGATCCCTTCTGCTACGATGTGCTGGTCAGTGTAGTTGGATCGAGTCTCTACAACTGCTTCCCTGGATATCAAAAGGTACACATCCTCTAGTTTTAAGAATCCACCCCGCTCTTCTCGCTGGTATTCGATCTTTCTCCACTCCCGACGAAGTCGATGGTGGAGTCGTCCTATGATCTTTAATAGGACTGTAGGGGTATTCCCGTAATCAAGTTGTCCAATGGATCTTAAAGTAGTGATAGCGTTCTTTATCTCGTCGGCCAGTTTTAATAAGTCGACGGGTTTTGTGATAGCCCCTCCCTTACAGAGTTCCTCTATTACTGACCTGGCCATACTGACTGTACCTCCGTATATCGAAGTTAAACGATCGTACGCTAGTTCGAAGGCGTCCGGTACACCAACGAAGGTCTCTGCCAAACGTTTAGGTTCTCCTGACAACGTTTGAAGCAGGTAATTAAACTTCTCCCGTGATGTAAAGGCGCACACGGCGATCTGAGATTCGATATAGTCTACGAATGTGTGCCAGTGTTTTGAACTACCGGAAAACTTCGGTGGTTGTTGTACCGGCAATCCTTGTCTCGCTGCGAATTTCGCTATCTCCTCGGCAACGTTCAGAGTTTCGCGTCCTTGGTTGGTAACCTGGTTGATGTTCTCCCTTCTTGGCGCTTTTCCCTGATACTATGTATGTTTTGAAGGTACCGGTCTTTGTGGTTCCTTCGGGTGTCTATTGTGTTCGAATTCGGAATTTCTCGAACTGTCGGTGTAACCTTCCTCCAGACGTTCCTCGATCTGAGCCAACTTGTTAACAACTGGTCGCAGGATGTCGGCGAACTGTTGTGTACTTATTGCGTCCGTTGGTTGTAACGCCTTCGGTGTTGGTGTATTCTGTGGAGGATTGTCTACAAAGGAGTTGTCTGAACGCTCGCGTTTATATTCATCGGCCGCCCCTGTTCTAAATACCTCGCGTTTCGGGTAATCCGATTCGCTCGAAGTACTACTATCATCTGGATATGGCGGTCGACGTGCTCGCGTCCGTTGCGTCGTACGAATTCTAACGTTTCGTTTCGGAACATCGTCCACTGATCTCCGTTGTTCGGCTCACAAGTCTTCCTCGAAGTCGTAGATTGCGATGTAAACTGAACCGGTCGCGTATCCACTGTTCTCCGTTGTTCGGTAGGCTCACAAGTCTTCCTCGAAGTCGTAGATTGCGATGTAAACTGGTTCGGTCGCGTATCCACTGTTCTCCGTTGTTCGGTAGGCTCACAAGTCTTCCTCGAAGTCGTAGATTGCGATGTAAACTGAACCGGTGGGCGAATGACAGCATTTGAATCAACTGGCCTTGTAGGTCGAAACGTCATTGGGTAAGCGTAGTGTGTAACGGGTTTAGGTGTCGACGGTGGACTCACCTGTTTAGTCGTCAGTAGTGCAGGTCCAGTCAACAAACTACTACGATCTGTAATCGGTGGGTTACTTACCTTGACTTTCGGAATAGGCGACGACGTTGCTCTTGGCGGTGTAAACTCGTCCGGAATAACAAACCTGTGTTCCGTCGCACCATGGATAGGAGAAATGTTACTACTACCCGCAATCGAAACAGGTTCCTTAGTCGTAACCGGTGCAAACATATGAGTTACCTGTGGGAATCTTTGACACAAGTCCTTTACTAATTGTCGTTCCCGTCCGGGTGCTCCTACGCTTCCTTCCTTCTTCCGTTCCTGAATTTGGCGATGTCTTACCTCTATCTGGTCCAAGTCATGTCCGTCTCGAGATCTCATTGATCGATCGCGGGCTTGTAGATCCAGATCTTCCTTGGCGTTGGCTAATTCTCTCGCCTTCTTCTCGAGTTCAAAACGAAGTTTAACTTCTTTCTCGCGTTGTTCCGTTTGTTGTTGTTGCGCCTCGAACTCCGCTTGTCGTATCGCTGATTGAGCCTTTATTTGCCGTTTTTTCATTTCGGTTCTCGCTTCTGAAGCTAACCTTTGTCGCTCTAACTCGGACGCTGCCGCTGCCGCTGCCGCTTGTCGCTCTAACTCGGCCGCTGCCGCTTGTCGCTCTAACTCGGCCGCTGCCGTTCGTTGCGCTAACTCGGCCGCTGCTGCTTGTTGTGCAATGTCCAACTCTAACCTTTCCATTTCGGCTACTTCCAACTCAGCTTGTTCTTGCAGATGAGAGATTCTCGCAACATTCGCAACGCGTAGTTTCTCTTCTTCTGCTGCTACTTGTGCCATTAGTAATTGAGTTTGTTCCTCCCACTCCTGTTGTTGTCTGTAGATCTGCTGTTGTCGAGCAATTTCTGACGTAGCCATACTCACCTCGCCAATTTCGCTGCGAATACTCACCAGTGATTGATCTAGTGTTCCCGGTGCCGGTTCGATTTGTGCGAGTGAAGTTTCCCTCGTAGCCTCCGGCACGGTTTCCCAATCTCCGACGTCCTCGCCGCACATGCGTAAGTGATCCGTTAGGTGTTTCAATTGTCCATCCAGTCGGTACAGTTCCTGTTCTTCCTCGGGTTGCAATAATTCGTCCGAAACTGACTCACCTAACAACTGGTCCGCTTGTTCCTGTTGTATCTGTCTAATCGTCGACTTAAACTGAATCAGTTTCTCTCTAGCGATCATTAGTTTCTCGAGGATTCTAAGCTGAGTGTCCATATCCTGTCTCTGTCTAGCTAGATCTTGTAGACCAATTAGGTTATCTACGGACTTATATACTTTACTCTGTACTCTCACCTGTAGAGTGTAGAACTCGAACCGAGACATCGGAGCGGTCAACTCGTCTAATATGCGTTGGCCTTCTCCAATACTCCTGGTTATATGCGCCATGTATCCTCCGACGCTTCTAACCACACTTTCTGTGCTTCCTGCTGAACTTACCAATTCCGTTTCCCTATATCTAGGTTGCGGAACAGTTAGAAAGTCCTCGGTCCTGCCGTCGCCTCGTACTACGGCATCCGGTACTCCCGTTGGATGTACTGGTGACGCACACGGTGTAGGTTCGGTAGGCTCGCGAGTCTTCCCCTGTTGTTCTTCCTCTGCTGACTTATCTCCGTCACATGAGTCATAGTCGGTAGGTGTATTCTTCGTATAGTCTTGTTTGTCACTCATTTCGGTAGTTGCAAGTCAAGTAAAGTGAGTGTCAAAGTATCAAACTTACCGTTTTTATATCTAAACGGTACTAATTACAGTCATATAAAATTAGCCTACCGGCCGATTTTATAGCAGATGGATAAAATTAGCCTAAACGGCCAATTTTACAGCAAATAAATGTCACGGAATAAGTATATAATAAAATTAGCCTAGCGGCCAATTTTATAACAAATAAATCGGATAACGATATGCGTTATCAAAAGGTAAATTAAATACAATAATACGGACTAATTCAGCAATGAACAAAGAAATCATACGGAATGCATAAATACTTGAGACAGTGGAACCCACAATAATTTTAACTAATACGGTAATGCCTAACTTATTTATGCAACCTTTCGAACTCACCCACTCCAATAATTCTCCAGAAAAACAGATTCCCAGATACAAACCGAACGTGAACCTTTCCGTTTCCAGCGTTGCGGACGAAGCGCGATTTTCCCAACCAAAGTTGTTGAGTTATCTATCTCCCAAACTTGCTAAACACGGTCTTGCTCCCGTTACAGTCTAGAAATGAGTTCTGAATCCTGAAAAAACAAAAGAGTTAGGTTTTACTTTACGAAAATTTTGTACCGGTACAATATGGTATTTAAACCCTTTTTAAACACCGGTATTCAATTCCAAAAATATTTTACACGCGGTTCAAATCAAATTTTATTTCAAAAAATTAGCACTTAGCTAATCAAATATAAATTTTTACCTCAAAATACAAAATTTTCAAATAACTTTAGTCCTACCGAACCGTAGTTCAGTAAAACATATTCCTACTATACGAAGAGACGGCAACAATACCTGCAATATCTTACTGTAAAGTTTGTAAATCAAATCATAAATCCGACCTTCTCACCAAAACAGTAAACTCTAAGTAAGCGAATATATTGCAGTATCGATCTCTTATAACCGGTGAGGCAGAAAACAGTCTACGAGCAGACAAACTTCGATGAAACAAAATCCCGCGCAGCGAATCCTAAAATCAGGCTGACTCACTGATGGACTAAGGGGCTCGTATACTTTGCCGCGGTGTGATTTATATGGTTGGGCGAAGAGACGCTAGCTAGGTACAGGCAGAGATTTGGAGATGTCTAACTAGCGGGCAAAGCACAGTACGGACAAAGTTAATTTTATATATTTTGAGGTGTAAATAATTTCTAACGCGCGTGTGTTAATTCTGAACGGTCAAAAACAGTTTTGCTCCTTCACATATATAATTACTGGGTACGGTGTGTATTTTACGAATATTCTAATTTTGCAACTTGTAGGTCCAATACTCACGAATGATAAGGTTCCTTCCCCTCCTGCGTATTTCCAGGACTCAAATTCAGGCATAAGGTTAATGCTACGCCCAGAATTCGGCAATTTTAGGTACCAGGTCCCTGATACTAAGAAGAGATGTGTTAGTTTACTACTGTAGGCGTACAGTTACTAATAGCTATCCTGGCTCCTATCTAGAATTTTAGTCACCCAGGTAGTCCGGGTAACTTCCTATTAGGGCGTTGGCGGGGACACGGTAGATGTTAGTATCCCTAATAGCCTCAATTTATTTGCGCCTAGCTGTAAACTGCCCTACCGCCTGAACGGCACAATCCCAATTCAGGTGAAAACACAGCAACCCCTAGCCTACAAGCTCTAATGCAATGGACACCGTCGTACTACAAATAGTCGCACACACACCTGTACTTAGCAAGAGTTAGGCGTACAGTTTGCTGCACCCTACCAATTTGTATGCTTCGTACCGGTGTGCCTACGTCCTATCTGCGTACTAGTATCTGCCTGCTCTTTCCCTCTACCCCGTAGGAATATGAAGGTCTACTGTGGTTTTCCTGAATCAAGACAGTACAGTCCCTAAGATGTAATTTTAGGCTCACAGCGTGTCACTACTTCTACCTTTTGATCTTTTGGTCTTACACTTGGGTAGCAAGGCGTCGAACGCTGTCTAACCTTTCAGGCGATGGGCGAATAACTCAAGATGGTATTGCGGGTTGTCTCTCGTCTACATTCCTGTGATGTTCCCGTTCATTGCTGCGGCCCGATCTCTAGCCGGCCATCCTGTCCCTTAGGTTTGTTCACCGTAGTGAATCCATGGTGAAAAGAAAGGCAGATAGCAGTATTTCTGAATTTATTGCAGATAATAATACAAAATGTAATCTGAATACTAATGACAGAATAAACAAATATTAGATAACTCAGAGATACGAATATGGTTAGAGTAATGAGATAACTAATGAACAAATCGCACCTTTATATACCAAATTTGTGCCGCAATCAATCGAGAAAATTCTCGATTGTTCTATAGGTTCTAACAAGGTTTTAAAGATAGCTATTGGTCCAGCTAATGTATAACTTGCACGACATTGGTTACAATCAAATAACTACAGTCTCATTGGTACAGACAAATGCAATTAATTTGTAGCGGTCAATTTAAATGAGTTGAAATTCTGCACAAAAAATAATTCGCACTTACTAGGATTCGAACTCAATACCTACTACACATATAATTTGACTGCTGATGACGCACAAGGCCTTGGTGGGCCACGCTCCCAAATATATAATCGAAATGCTCCATAAAGTTAGTCGCGATCGCCTCCAAACTAGAAGTTGTAGCACAGTAAGTCTCGTCGAACCACGGTTCCAGTGCTACACTCTCGGGTGGCGGGCGTTCGAGGTATGCGCGCCCCGGCTGTGGAACAAACTACCAGCTTCGCTACGTGATATCCAGTCTACGGCATCATTCAAAGGAAAACTAAAGACTCACCTGTTTATTACCTGCTTATTACTTTTCTTTTCTTTTCTTTTCTAACTCTGATTAGCGCCATAGAATACTACCGGTAATGTTGGCGCTATACAAATTATTAAATATTATTATTATTATTATTATAATTTCCAACGCTCTACCGACTGAGCTACTGAACCACTTGACCAATAGGCGTTCAAATGATAGAACAAATACGAATGAGAACTCAAAGCAATCTTTACAAAGTTAATTCGAATAAAATAAAATTTTGAAAATCCACGGCATTTAGGGAATATAATTCTATATAATTTGTCTTTTTGTCTCTGTAGCTGATAAGATATAACAATTTAATATCTAATTTGATATTATCGAATATTATTAAAATAATAATTTAATGTACCTAATCATAAAGAATTAATAAGTAATAAGTACTATATGCTCTATTTTAAGAAATAATATATATATATATATGTACGTTCGGCCTAAAGGGCCATAGATATGTATCTTTGAAATTAAGGGTATTATGTACCTATATAATACAGAATGGAAGTAAAAAGGGCCATTAGTATATCTACATATCTTGTGTATATATGTTCCTACATATACCATTTTAATATACATACATAAAGATGAAAAAACGAGCGAAAGGGCCAACTTATATATCTATAAAGTGAGATATGTAGGTATAGTGTACCTATATAACTCAATGGCCCTATCTTATTTCTCTTCATTCTTACAGTTCAGTTTATTTGTAAGATCAATTTGGATGGAAATGGGACACTGTAAAAGATGTATATTTGTGGCCCTAATGTAAATCATCTCATTCTTTATGATAGTAAAGGTGGCCCTTTTCCCGTTCATTTAATTTAATAAATCAATTTTGAAACAAATGGGCCAGTCAAACTTTCTCAAAAAATGACATGAATAGTAACATGAATTGTAAGACTTGCAATGTAATTACCACAGTTAAGTAAACTAAAGTAATAAAAGTTTTAATAAAGCATTATTTTTGTTTGAACATATTTTATGTATGGTTGATATATCTTCTTGAAATTTGGTAAGAGTGACCTACACCTACAAGCATTGTTTATTTAGAAATTCTAAATTCAGACAAACTTTAAAGTTCCCCTGTCTGCCGCTAGGGAGGCGAATTGACAGAATCGTAGAAGTAGCTGTGTAATTATAGAACCAACCATCAGATTCATCTGAAATTTGGTAGGAGTGACGAAGGAGCATTGCATAATTATAAATTATATGCCTAGACGGACTTTTATAGTTCTTATGTTCGTTATTCGTTACTATGTTCTAGCTCTAAAGAGCCTTGTCCATAAATATCTCCATGTCGCTACAGTATGGCCCTAATGCTGTTAAGCTCATTGTATTTCATTCTGGCCCTTTTTCGTCTCAGTTTATTGGTAAGATAAATTTGGATGCAAAAGGCCACTGTAAATTATGTATATTTGTGGCCCTAATGTAAATCATCTCATTCTTTATGATAGTAAAGGTGGCCCTTTTCCCGTTCATTTAATTTAATAAATCAATTTTGAATCAAATGGGCCAGTCAAACTTTCTCAAAAAATGACATGAATAGTAACATGATTTGTAAGACTTGCAATGTAATATTTACCTCAGTTAACCTAAAACTAAAATAATGTAGATTTTAATAAACATTATTTTTGTTTGAACATATTTTATGTACTGTACGGTTAGACTTTCAAGTTCCCATGTCTTCAACGGGCAGTTATCGCCGTTGCTTAAGTAGAAATTATACACACAGACAGACTTTAAAGTTCACCTGTCTGCCGCTAGGGAGGCGAATTGACAGAATCGTAGAAGTAGCTGTGTAATTATAGAACCAACCATCAGATTCATCTGAAATTTGGTAGGAGTGAACAAGGAGCATTGCATAATTATAAATTCTATGCCTAGACGGACTTTTATAGTTCTTATGTTCGTTATTCGTTACTATGTTCTAGCTCTAAAGAGCCTTGTCCATAAATATCTCCATGGCGCTACAGTATGGCCCATAATGCTGTTAAGCTCATTGTATTTCATTCTGGCCCTTTTTCAGCTCAGTTTATTGGTAAGATCAATTTGGATGCAAATGGGCCACTGTAAAAGATGTATATTTGTGGCCCTAATGTAAATCATCTCATTCTTTATGATAGTAAAGGTGGCCCTTTTCCCGTTCATTTAATTTAATAAATCAATTTTGAAACAAATGGGCCAGTCAAACTTTCTCAAAAAATGACATGAATAGTAACATGAATTGTAAGACTTGCAATGTAATTACCACAGTTAAGTAAACTAAAATAATAAAAGTTTTAATAAAGCATTATTTTTGTTTGAACATATTTTATGTATGGTTGATATATCTTCTTGAAATTTGGTAAGAGTGACCTACACCACAAGCATTGCTTATTTAGAAATTCTAAATTCAGACAGACTTTAAAGTTCCCCTGTCTGCCGCTAGGGGGGGGGGGGGGGGCGAATTGACAGAATCGTAAAGGTACTGTAGCTGTGTAATTGTAGAACCAACCATCAGATTCCATCTGAAATTTGGTAGGAGTGACCTAGGAGCATTGCATAATTAGAAATTATTGGTGAGTTTGTCGCCGAGGCTACTCTACGGGGTCGAAAGAAGTCAACAAAGCGGGCCATCACAGCTCAGATCCGCGAACGCGAAATAACTACTCTTGATCCCGACACAGGGGATGTGAATTGGTGCTACAAAATAATTATTTATTACATGGTAAAAAAAGTAGAATTTTTTTTTCATTATTCTCAAGGCATTTTATTTACTATTATGACGACTCAACGATCTGCTTATGAAGCTTCGTTGTCCAACACTAGAGCTGCTGATGCGTACCGCATCATTGGAGGATTTATTAATCTACGGAATAAGAACACTGAATAGCCTTAAGTAATGAATTACCTCAGCTTGACTGATATATAATTAAAATAGATTATATTTTAATTAAATATTTTAACTCAAATTATACCGTTACTTCGGTAACAACTCTAATTGTTACTAATGTTTCTATTGAAACTATGTATATAACTTTTATTAATTCCGTAAACTCCTTTTAGTAATCATTGTTATATTCATGGAATACCGGTTAGTAACTTTGTACTTGTTTCAGCAATTTTTAGTGGTGGTATACTTTTATGTCCATTAAAAAACTATATTATACCGTTAAAACAATATACAGTAGGCTATACTTAAAAGTAAATAAATTTTATGATTTTTCAATTCCTAACTTCAAATTGTGCTAAATTCCATATATTTATTTAAAACATTACATTGTGCATCTAATATTCTGAATTGTTCTAAAATTCATATTTTTTATTTCGTTTCATCATTATAATTATTACCTTACCTACTATTGTGCTATATATATTCTTTATGATAGTAAAAATGGCCCCTTCTTCGGGTCATTTTATTTAAGAAATCAATTTTGAAACAAGTGGGCCACTCAAATTCTCAACTCAGTTTATTTGTAGGATCAAATTGGATTCAAAAGGGCCACTGTATAATGGCCCTAATGTTATTTATCTCATTTTCAGTTCGGCCCGTTTCCTTCTCAACTAATTTGATAAATTTCATATGAAGTCACATCAAATAGGGCCTGTTATGGCCCTTTCTTTCTTCACTATATAGTAAGCTCAGTTCGGGCCAATGATATATTATTCCAGACAGTAAGAGGACCAATTTTGGCAAATTTTGGCCCTTTTGACTTTTTTGGCCCTAATTCCATTTTATACATTTTGGTAAGTGGCCCGAAAATTGTGTTTTCATTTAGTAATAAAATGAAGGTGCATAACTTTTTAGAGGAAGGATATACACAAAGGGCCATCCAAGCCCGTTTGCGGTTTCGGGCTAAAGGGCCAAAAAGGGGCTAAAGGGCCACTTTTTAATACCCCCCAAGTCGCAATAGGGCCACTTTTGATATACAAAAGTGGCCCTTCAGCCCGAACGTATATCTATATATATATATGTATTGTAATAAATATATACTCTATTTTAATAATTAATTATTTTTTTAATAGTAAATTATATTAATTGTTATTTCAGCCATACTGAATCTCTTTATGGAGTGAATACAACTTCCTATACACTACTGAGACAATCAACCTTGCTTAGGTGAGCAGTAACTTTACATTATTTAACCAGTGACACAATACCTTATCCTCTATATTTATATCAATAACATTGTGGTAATAATAATTATTTACATTATTAATTAAGTTAAATGTAGCTCTTTACAACGTTAAGGCCTGAGCCGTATGTTTGCACCTAGCGAGCGCAACGCTGCCGTCAGAGCACCGTCACTATAATGTTTTCCCAAAGCGGTGAAAAAGTTGACATAATGTACCAAACTGGGACAAGATGGGACTTGATCTATTGACACAACTACCATCTCAGTAATATCTCGAAAATCTAAACTGTAAAGTGGAATCACTAGAACAGGTTACAGTTAGATCCCCAAGTCCATTAGTATGTCAGACGATTTAGGTTCTATAAAAGGTGTCAGCCCAGGACACACCAAGTACCATTAGCATTAGTTATGCATTCCAATAACAAGACATAAGTATAATTATTATCATCTAAGAATCTTATTTACCTGTTTTTCAATACTGTTGTTTCAATCCCAATCCTTCGCTATATCAAATAAAATAATTTAATGTATTTTTAGGTTAATTGACGACTTTAGAATGGATTTAGAGTCCACCCTCAACCTACATTGCCCAGAGTGTACCATTAGTTCAATAGAACCGGGAAGAAAGAATGCCGCGCCATCTAGCGTTAACTACCTGCTACCAGTACTCTCAGTCTCATTATTTATCATTATTGTCATAGTTACTGTTGCTATGGTGATACTGTTACGGAGACCGAAGAAACTAATAATAGAATCAACTTAACTGAAAAACATTCTCATGACCCACATTGTTATAGTAATTGTAATGGCAAATGATGTGAATATATTTATTTAACCTATATTATTATAGATTTAGGAATACGTAGCTTTATCAATTACAATTTTAGTTTTTATATAATTTTGAGTAAAAATGTTTGTTACTAAAAAAAATTTGTTACTAACATTTGGAAATGTGTGAATATATTTAGTTAATAATATAATTATATATTATTTTGTTAAGTGAGGTAGCGGGATATAAAGTTCCGACATACTGTAGATATTTATGTATTGCGGTAGTTTTAGTATATTGGGAGGGGGATAGGCCTAGTACTAAAAATGTCCATTATTATAATATTTATTTTTGCCAACAAAATATAGATGATGGCAATCGCAATAGGAAACTGTTTTACTTTTAGGGCCATAAATAATCTCAGTTTGTTATTCTTAACAGCTGCATAGCAACAATTATATTGTGGCCGAATTAATTACGATTGGCTTAAATATCCGTACCTAGCAACCGTACCGTACCTACAGTATCAACCGTACCGTACCTAGCAACCGTACCGTACCTACAGTATCAACCGTACCGTACCTAGCAACCGTACCGTACCTAGCAACCGTACCGTACCTAGCAACCTTACCGTACCTAATAACCGTACCGTACCTAGCAACCGTACCGTACCTATCAACCGTACCGTACCTATCAACCGTACCGTAACTAGCAACCGTACCGTACCTAGCAACCGTACCGTACCTAGCAACCGTACCGTACCTAGCAACCGTACCGTACCTAGCAACCGTACCGTACCTAGCAACCGTACCGTACCTAGCAACCGTACCGTACCTAGCAACCGTACCGTACCTAGCAACCGTACCGTACCTATCAACCGTACCGTACCTAGCAACCGTACCGTACCTATCAACCGTACCGTAACTAGCAACCGTACCGTACCTAGCAACCGTGCCGTACCTAGCAACCGTACCGTACCTAGCAACCGTACCGTACCTAGCAACCGTACCGTACCTAGCAACCGTACCGTACCTAGCAACCGTACCGTACCTAGCAACCGTACCGTAAACCGTACCGTACCTATCAACCGTACCGTACCTAGCAACCGTACCGTACCTAGCAACCGTACCGTACCTAGCAACCGTACCGTACCTAGCAACCGTACCGTACCTAGCAACCGTACCGTACCTAGCAACCGTACCGTACCTAGCAACCGTACCGTACCTAGCAACCGTACCGTACCTAGCAACCGTACCGTCAACCGTACCGTACCTATCAACCGTACCATACCTAGCAACCGTACCGTACCTAGCAACCGTACCGTACCTAGCAACCGTACCGTACCTAGCAACCGTACCGTACCTAGCAACCGTACCGTACCTATCAACCGTACCGTACCTAGCAACCGTACCGTACCTAGCAACCGTACCGTACCTATCAACCGTACCGTACCTAGCAACCGTACCGTACCTAGCAACCGTACCGTACCTAGCAACCGTACCGTACCTAGCAACCGTACCATACCGCAACCATACGCACATAATGAATGGCAGACGAATCAATTTGTTTAACGAAAAGTGAAGTCACTTTTCTTTATCCTTTCCAATTCGGCCATTAAAAATTCGCAAAAAGGTATTTTTATGCATGTTTGTTTATTAAGGCTTTACCAAAAGTTGATGACGTAAGATCCCGATTTTTACGAGATTTACTAATACCACATTCTAGAAGATCTATTTCGTCGTCCATTAACTCTCCTATAAAAGATAGTCGACTATTTCCGACGTTAATAATATAATCTTCAGCCAAAACCGTCCGAGCGTTCAGATCGCCTACTATCAAAATGTCAGCCAAATCGCAATAAAAAGCCACACCACTTTCTATGTCTTCAAATAAATCTAAAGTACAGTAATTGTGGCTGGTGGAACCTATTGGAGGTATATGTGCACACTGTAGGTACAGCAGAGAATGGTATCCTTAGGTAGACCTAGATATACTTTACTCAATTTCAACCCAAACATAATACAAGTCGTAACATCAAGTTCCGTTTTAAAATATACAAGAACACCACCACTAAAACGCATACCATTATAATTATAATGTTTTGTTTTGCGATACAAATTTAAAATAATTTATTATATCCGACAATATCTACGTTTACTAAATCGTTTTCTGGAGAGCTCCCACTAGCGCTCACAGCTGGAGTTACAATAGAATTATGGGCGTGACTCAGTGGTAGATTTAGGGGGGGGGGGGGGGGGGGGGGGGTGCATTGGGTCATATGCCCCCCCCCCCCCCCTCCTTAAATCATCTCAATCAGACGGGGAATCCAATGCCAGGGCAATATCAACCCACATCCTTTTTTTTATTAAGCTGAAGAGATTACTAGAAAGTAGGCCTACCATTATTGTTTGTACAAGTTACACAAATCAGGTTTGGTCATTAGCGGAGTTATTGCCGTCCAATCAGAGCAATAATAATTTAACATAATAATAATATTATATCTTATAAGCTTGAATAAATAATGTATCATAATTTTAATTAATATATTTGTGGCAAATATATTGAATATATTAATTAAATAGTTGTGGCAAGTTGTATACAATATGCGCTTTGACAAGTTGAAAAATTGAGCAGGCTATATGAAAAAAATTCATGTTCCCACTCGTCAGTTTTCTAAATCCGCCACTGTCTTGTACTGGTTCTTTTAAACACGAATCGTGGTTGTTTATGTTTAATACGTGGGTCCTTCTTGTTTACGAAAATGTCACACAAAATAGATAACTCAAAAAGAAAGTTCCCACCAAGTAGAGCAAAAATGATTAAATAATTGCCCCATATCAACCCACTTAGCTAGTGGTCGCCTCTTGTAGTAGAATAGCTATAAACTAGTCAAAAAACAGGAAACCCTTTTACTGGCTCCGACTTCTGATCCACTTATCTCATGTAATGAAGATGATTGTTGGGACCTTATCATGCGAATTATCATTGGACCGTGTCCTGGTGAATGGCTCATCCGATATGTACCGAAACCATCACGAGCAGTCATCGCATCTATTGAGTTAGTTTTATATTTAGATACCGGACCGGTACTACTAGGCCTACATGAATTTAATTTATGAATAAACATAAGTTAGTTTGGAGAATTAACATGTAATTTTACTGAGCTAAGAAGTTTAGATTAGATTTATGTAAATAAAATATGTAAATAAATATAATATAATATTTTATGTAAACAAAAGAAAATAGAGAAGCTGGCACCGCTATTTCATACTTTAAGAATTTTAAGAAAGTTATATGCTTTTTAAGCTTTGTGTGAGGAGTGGTGCGTGGTGGTATGAATAAAATTCACACCTTCTCATATCACCCAATATATGTGTAACAAATAATTTTTAAATTTTAAATTAAAAAAAAGTGTACCCATATAATGTTTGTATAGGATTACAAGTTCGTGGGGCCTTCGCGCAGCACGAAGTGAGCAAAGCCTTTAGCATATGGGCACCATTAACGAGTTGTCTGCCTTTAGTCAGAAGTCTTCAACACAACACTTGTGCCTCGTTGCGTTCGTTCGTTTTTGACCAAACTTCAGATTCTTTCTAAACTATTGACGGACTACATACGTACCAAGTTTCGTTTAATTTCATCGAGGAATAACCGAGTTATTAGTGATCAAAAATTTACGACGACGACAGACGACGACGACGACGACGACAGACAACTCGCCAATGGCACCCATATGTTAAGGCTTCGCTCACTTCGTGGCTCGCCCCACATGAAAAGCAACGATTGTCTCAGGAACTATTCTAAATATAACTTCCGGCATTTGAAGAATATTATGTCTATAAAACAATTTGTTGGGGCCACATATTATATGCGCCATGTGGGTTACATCCCTATGAATTATGTACTAACAGTGCATATAATTTTACCTTTAATGATGTGGCAACATGATACATGATAAACATAATTAATTTTAGACACGGTAACTGTTCGTTTTCAAAACGGCGAATTGTCTACTAATTTTTAATACTGTAAATTTTCTAGTGCTCCAGCGTCAGATGGATAAACAATAATTACTGAATAACATTCACGCATGTTAAACCCTTTGGGAACGCACCCCACATATACTGTATTTATACAACTGCATCTCCTGCTGTCTTCTGACTACCGACAATCTATGATTTAAAGCTACAGCTGTAGTTATCGATATCATTCAAGTGTTATCAACCCTAATATTGTAATGGAGGAGGCTGAGTTTTATATAAACACTAAACACGGTTAATCCCACAATCACACTCATTAGACGTGGGTACATGTGTCAGTCAACCTTGGAGGGGCACAAGCAAGAGATTGTCATATGTAGAGAATACCAGTAGCCCAGGGCCAGGTGGATAAACAATTACTATACAACTTTTGCGCATCACTAGTCAGTAGCGATTCGGTGACCAAACAAGGTTAATCCCTATGGGAACGCACCCCACATATATTTATACAACTGCATCTCCTGCTGTCTTCTGACTACAGACAATCGATGATTTAAAGCTGCAGCTGTAGTTATCGATGACATCCAAGTGTTAACAACCCTAATAATATACTCATTAAATGTTGGTGCATGTGTCTGTGAACCTTATTGGAGTGATTAGGTTAGGTTGCGCTGGTGTTGTCGCGTTTCAGCAAGCGGCAACTGATAGTAGCGTTTGAACCCCGTTTCGGCAACTCATAGTCGCGTTTCGCCAACAGGGTAACAAGGTTGCGTTTCGGCAACTAAGTGATGCATTTCGGCAACTCGCAGTTTCATTTCGACAACTCATAGTTGCATTTCGGCAACTGATGTTAACAGGATGCGCTTAGGGAAACTGATAGATGCGTTTCGGCAACTCCTGTTGCTAATGACCAAGCTTATCTCTAGGGTCAAAGAAGATACAGTACGTTGGCATACATCGGAAACAATAATCTAATCAACCATACTGTAGATGTTGTAAACGTACACAAATAATAATATTTGGGTGAAAATTATTACATACTTTATTCATTCTTGAGTCGCTTTATCGCTTTAATTGTTGAACCATAACTTTTACTTCGAGTTATATAGAAACTAATATTATTAATTCCATATATTGTCTACATATTCTATATATTATGTCTATTAGTAATTCAATCTGATATTAATTCATACCGTACTGTTTATCTATTCCCCTTTTCAATTTGGTTTTTCAAAATAGGTCGCCAATTTACCAATTCAACAAAATAATAAATGAAATTAATTATTATTACTGAAGTTGTTGCTGGAAAGTGGAAACACAGCCCAGCAAGGTGCGCTTCGCTTTCTATTAGAAAAACTCCCCTTGGAAATTGTAAACGGGTTGTGTTTCACACAGACAGACTCCAGTTCCAAACGTACACATCCACAACTTGAGCTGCGGTATATTTAAAATTAACTAACTAACTCAAACAGACTGCCGTCAATAACAACAACTAACTTAAACTTGTCATCATTTATACATAATGAGTGTAGTCACAGTTACATTACATACGAGGGTTTGTGACCTACTGTAGTTGCCAAAACGCAACTTCAGTTCGCCGAAGTGCAACTACGAGTTGCCGAAATGCAACTACGAGTTGCCGAAATGCAACTACGGGTTGCCGAAATGCAACTACGAGTTGCCGAAATGCAACTACGAGTTGCCGAAATGCAACTACGAGTTGCCGAATTGTTCAGTTGCCGAAACGCGAATTTGAGTTGCCTAAACATGACAGTTGCCGAAACGCGACAGAACAGTTGCACTCGTAGCAGTGGGTGCTGTTGGTGTTGGTGGAGATGTTAGGATTGCCCCTCAGTCTCAAGGAGTGATTTTACTGCAGTGACGATCGGTAGGCCCTATGAACTGAAAACTGAACCAACAACACAGACACAGACATTTATGCTAAGTAAAGGAAAATTAAGGAAAGAATGAGTGAATACATTCCGTTAATACATCATGTCCATTAATATTTTAATAAAAATTTAGAACTGCATAGCTTTGATGTTAGGCAATACTTGACATTGACTGAATCACTTCAGCAATGCAAGTCAGTAAAGAACTGCAACGAACAGTATCAGATTCTTATGAAAAAATGTGTTTCCTATAGAGATAATGGCTTGTGATCGATAGACTGGAAAGGGGCGTCGAAGCAGTTTAAAGTCTAAGCCCCATGTGCCTTTATCTAATCCATATTAATCCTGTTATTATGCGTCACTAAGTTATATTCTTAAATTTCATTGAAAGAACCGATTCTGAATTACAAAGGGGTACATATAAATAAAATACCCTGTCTAATTTGGTATAACTTTACTCGCCACCAACACAGTTTAGCTTCAATAGGTGATGGAATTGAGAGTTTAAGACGCCATTACGTTGGGGCCGATTTAATCAAGTCCTACGGCTATGAATTAATCACTATCAACCGATTGCTTCGCTTTTCAGGAGAAACTGGCCCCTGTAAACCTCATGTGTTGATGTTGATGTTGATGTATGTT
>JAUCBJ010005933.1:0-29266 GCA_032718475.1 Nemertoderma westbladi | reverse complement strand
AGCCTGTCCCATTGAATAGCATAGAGAATAAATAGCGCACTACTAGTATCCAAGGATACATAATAATACAGTGACATTCTGGAAGGCATTGACTAACGGACAAATGGCCCGAATGTGTGTAATTTGTGACAAGTTGTGTGTGTGGTATTTGTGAGTTTATAGGTGAATGTTACTGCTAAGGTGTGTTTACAGTAGCTAGTCGCAATCGTAAAAGTAACCTAACTCTCCAAGGAAAACCTGAAGTACATCTAAGTCTTTGGGACGGACAGTCGAGTGACTTGTGTCGGTTGTCGTTGTCGTTGTGCGGCTACGTCGTTGGCGAAAGCACAGCGGCGACGACACATCGGCGCTGAGGATCTCGTACTGTCCGGGGGTTGATTGGGTAGGCAGCGACGCCCGCTCGCCTAAATATAAACTCATTATAATATGGATAAACTCATATATAGCAGATATGACGGAGTTGATAGAAGATGGTCTTAGTATCGGGGAGCGATATACTCTACCTTTACAAGCGTTTGTCGATAGCTTGATATGCGGCGACGCTGATCCAACTACTACGGAGGACGATGGTCGTTATATCGAACCGCCAATGTCCCAAGAGCAACTTACGCGTGAATTGGATTATAGAAAGTTCACTGCTCGCTACACGCATCGTAATGGTACGTATATGGACTTCTTGACCACTGGTCATCCTATCGATTTACATAATACGGACTATGTCGACTATATATCCTGCCCAGCGGAGTCGGAACCATAAACTGAAATTCGAATGCGAAAATTCTATTCGAAATCGACTCGAAAGCAAAGACACTAAAGAAACAAATAAACGCGGTAACTCCAACGTATATTTAGAATTCTTGATAGAATCATTGTAACAACAAATAAATATCACCCGCGTTTCCCCTACCAGACGTGCGTCTTTGGTATTATTACGGTAAATGCCCTAGACCCAGCCAATAAACGGAAAGACATAAACATCCACGGAAACGTTGTGTTAAACACAGTTGTGTTCGTTATATTTACTGGAGTTTCGAGCGAAACTTGTTTAACGTATCACCTATGCTCACTCGGCTCTAACGATCCTAGAGTAAACCTACGATCAGAGTCCCGGAATACTCGGTCAAACCTCCTCATTCCTTAGTTGGACCTCAGACCTGCGATCCTGGTGGTGTCGCGGATCCTCGCGGACGGTATTCACTGTTCAAGATCTAGTGCTACCCTAACAATTAATCGGTAACACTCCGACAGTGATTTCTAGCTAGCCGCCCATCTTACCTAGCCGGATTATGACGCGGACACCTAATATCACTATCCAACCGTATGGTCGTCCCCGTTTGACGCGATACAACCCTTCATCAAGGTGAAGGAGAGCGTTGTACGAAACGAGTTAAACGCTATTCTACAAAGATCAAAAAAGAAACCTGCGTTTGTTCAGATAAACGTAAGTTATAACAGTAAGTCCAATCGATAAACGAATTGGCCTTATCTCAGTTCGATTGGGAAACCTCGAATCTCAAAGGAGATATCAAGCTTAGAAAACCCTATTCTCTGCGAGAGTTTTGGACGAACGTATCCCATGACAAGCGGAGGAAAATCAGCTCGAGGAGAAGCATATCGAAATGGACGAGACACCGACAGTAAACCCAAACCTTCTAATGCAATCATATTGCACCCTTCACCCAGGAGTTATGGCCCTCCTAGTAAAGTGGTTCCCCCCAAAGAGAAAAGGACTCTTGCTAGCTTTAAAAAACTGCGTAAACGCCGTCCGCGCAAGAAAGACTAACTGTTTAGAGTATCTTTAGGTTTTAGAAACTGTGATTTTTATATTTTATAGACTGAAAATCCCATTTTCTGGGAGCGGTGTAAAAGCCTTTGCTGAATTGCCCCGTTATTTTTATTATCTTTTACATTAAAATACTCTGTAGTTGATTTAATAAGTGTAAGAGACCGTATTATTGCCGTATCGGTGTTTTTAGAGGATCTAAGACCTATTTCCTCCGTATGTGTACTGTGAAAGGCATATTTTATGATTCTATGGCAATTCGTGACGCAAAGGGGTGATAGCTACTCTTGAACAGTAGTTACTATGACTACGGTTAACAGCTGATATTCATACGTGTTGATTTCCTTTGTTCTACGGCGTCTCTCAGTTCAGTCAGCCAATTAGAGCGTTTTTGTGGCTCCTTGTACAGAAAATTTCCGAGAAATGACGCAATGCCTATGTGCAGTGTTTACATTCAGTCCTGAGCCAAAGAAAGAACGGCTTGGAAGTATTTTGTGCTTTACTGTTTTTTAGTCTTACACTAGTAGGTTTAATTATAAAGGGCATATATCCTTTAACCCTAACGACTACTGATGACTGATCATACATCCTGACTGCTGAAACATTGCAAACTCATAACAATCAGTGTTCAGTTGTTGTTTTATACTGCTATTTACTGTCAGTTCTTCATAATATGGTTGATGAATAATTATATTTGGAATAACGAGAAATAACCCCGAAACCCAATATTCTTGATATACCGAAGGTAAGAGAGAAAGGTTACAGATAAACGATTGTGACTTATGTTAAAGTGGTTTGAAGTGAATCTAATGTTATTTGATAGACCCTACATGAGCCAGTCTGTGTTCCTTTTATATGTGACTAAAATCAGTGAAGATCGGCAGATTAGTGTGCAGTATTGTGCAGCATTGTGTATGAGTGAGTCTGTTAAAGAAGCATTCCTAAAGAATGCGCCATATATGTGAATTATAATTAAGCCATATCGTTGTGAGTAGTTTAAGTCATAACTCTGTTTATATAGATAAAGCGCCACGTCCTAAAGGAACTGTTAATATTCCCGAAGGTGAATAATATTGTCAGAGATTATATAATACTGTCAGTCGAATAATACATTAGGCTTACATAGCAATAAAATTAAACCGTCGAACCCAATCTCCCGGGAATCTCCAGCGGGTGAATGGTCGCGCACGGATTGGTTTCGACTAGTGTAGTGAATCAAATACTTGTCATAGACTAAAAACTGATTTAATATCTAGAAGACATCTTGATTTGGTGGGTTAAACTGCCAAAGGTCTGAAAGCGCGAACAAAAGTATTGTACGAGGTATGTCGGTATGGTACAGTTTAGTACGATATGGTAAAGTATTGTACGAGGTATGTCGGTATGGTTACGGTACAGTACAGTATATGGTGGTTTGGTACAGTTTAGTACGATATGGTAAAGTATTGTACGAGGTATGTCGGTATGGTTACGGTACAGTACAGTATATGGTGGTTTGGTACAGTTTAGTACGATATGGTGAAGTATTGTACGAGGTATGTCGGTATGGTACGGTTACGGTAAAGTACAGAGCAGGTACAGTATATGGTGGTTTGGTACAGTTTGGTAAAACTGGAGTTGCAAAGTGGTCACATCTCGTTGAACTTTATGAAACGGAGAAGGACTCACTAGTTAAACTCTCTAGATTGAACGAAGCAGCAGTTAGGCCAAAACTGATCGAACGACAGCGTGTTGGATTATGTTTGCGAATTTTCTGTGTAGAAACAGTTGCGGCCTTCGAGTCTTCTCGTCTTGTGGACCAAGACGAAGTGAAAGAAACTGTCGAATTCTTAAAAATAATTATACTCTTTTGGCGAATTGTGAATGTTCGCACAGTTGGCGCAGATATCCGTTCAAGAGACGAAGATCGTGCTGTTATTCGATTAAATTCCGATCCTCGGTTACAGACATTGGTAGACATTGCTGATATGGCCGACTCCATGACCAATACAGTGAAACCCAATGAGAGATTTAGAACTTTAACAAAAGATACTGGTACCGCCTTATCGCATACCTGTCGTGGTCTTGTCGATTTAGTCCATAAACGTCTTGAGACAGCTGACTTTGTCATGATTGGGGAACACAACAGCGATGATGTGGAAAGTATGTTTGGAGTTCTGCGTCAAGGATCAGGTGGAACATACTTTATTAATTGTCAACAGGCATTGGAAAAGTCGAGAATCTTGGTTAGCAAACTTTTGCTAGAATTGGGAAGCACTGTTGAAGGAAATCAACAACATGTTTGTGAGAACTGTCCATCTACATTGAGTGAAGACGAATGCGAATTACTGGACAACTTGGAAGAACTGGAGGACTCTATTTCTGATGATAATAAACAAGCACTGGTGTATATCGCGGGGTATATAAGTGCAACTCATGAGGACATACCAGCTGACAATAGACAATACTACTTAAAATATGGCTCATATTTAAACAGACTTGACCGCGGTGGATTAAGGAAACCAGATGACAAGACTTGTATATTCACATTTTATTGTTATATGTTGTTTATAAATTTAAAATCAGAATTTTGCCGAAAATCTCTAGAAACCGTTTTTTGTTATTTGTCATCTGTCTATTGTCTGGAAATAACTCGCGCATCTACTCGCAAATTGATTAATATTTTTGTAAATAATGATTGTATATTAAAAACTCCACGATCTACAAAGGAGAATGCACAAAAGAAAATAAAATTATCAGAATCTCGCTAGAAAACTCCATTTGTGCTATATACTTAACTTAAATCGCATAATTGTGCTACGGTAACCTAAATCACATTTGTGCTACTGTACGCTTAATTTATAAATAAATATATGTGATAAATAATGTGGATAGCTGTATAATATACGGTCCGTGTTAGTAATTATCGTTTAATGTATTTGCATGTGCTACGTTCGGTTATATTATAATACTAGCTGGGATGGCCGGCTTCGCCGGCATCCGCTCGGCGCGATGGGCAGAATCGCGCTCGCAGTTTAAATTCCCTTTAGTCCCCGAAATAACGTCCCATGACAACGGATGCCATGGTAACAGGGTCTTTAAAGTCATTCCATGTAATTGCTCTGGGTCGATATAGTAGGGGTAGGTTTTGATCCTAGGTCTGTACGATCATTGGTACCCGAAATAATGGCCCATAGCAACGGTTGCCATAGTGACAGACAGTGCCACACCCCCTACCCCAAAGCCACATAGCCTATGTTACCCGCCGGGTCATGATACCCCTGTGGACAAAATTTCAGCCCTCTGGGGTCAGTAGTTCTGGAGAAAAACGTGAACAGACAGACATACTCTTCTCTTTATTTATATATAGATATAACCGATATTATCTTCCATTTATAAAATTGTTAATATTCGATATTTTTTC
This sequence comes from Nemertoderma westbladi, assembly GCA_032718475.1. NCBI lineage: Eukaryota > Metazoa > Xenacoelomorpha > Nemertodermatida > Nemertodermatidae > Nemertoderma > Nemertoderma westbladi. The sequence goes on along the minus strand of JAUCBJ010005933.1, from coordinate 24,080 downwards.
CATATTTCACATTTCAATTTAACGTTTTAATGGATATTCCATTGTTACGAACCAGCTGCATAGGTTTAAATTGATGAAAGAGGGACTCCAAGATGTAAAATTCAGTTAATGTGGTCAGCCTCCAGTCAGCCTTCAGTGCTGCACGGTTGCATGGCCTTTAGTTAAGAACGCCTTGCAGACTAGTGATGGGTACTGAACCAATTTGTATTGTTTGTATTGTTGCTAGGTAACAGTTTGAATCAGCTGGTGGTGGGTTATATTTGTACTTGTTTTTGTGCGTTTTTATATTCGAATTATTGTTTGTTAATATTATAATATATGGAGACTATTGAGTAAAAAAAAAAAAAAAAGTTTAGTACGATATGGTAAAGTATTGTACGAGCTATGTCGGTATGGTATGGTACGGTACAGTACAATATATGGTGGTTTGGTACAGTTTAGTACGATATGGTAAAGTATTGTACGAGGTATGTCGGTATGGTATGGTACGGTACAGTACAATATATGGTGGTTTGGTACAGTTTAGTACGATATGGTAAAGTATTGTACGAGGTATGTCGGGATGGTATGGTACGGTACAGTACAATATATGGTGGTTTGGTACAGTTTAGTACGATATGGTAAAGTATTGTACGAGGTATGTCGGTATGGTATGGTACGGTACAGTATATGGTGGTTTGGTACGGTATGGTTACGTTATGGTACGGTACAGTACAGTATATGGTGGTTTGGTACAGTTTAGTACGATATGGTAAAGTATTGTACGAGGTATGTCGGTATGGTATGGTACGGTACAGTACAGTATATGGAGGTTTGGTACAGTTTAGTACGATGTGGTAAAGTATTGTACGAGGTATGTCGGTATGGTACGGTACAGTACAGTATATGGTTGTTTGGTACAGTTTAGTACGATGTGGTAAAGTATTGTACGAGGTATGTCGGTATGGTACGGTACAGTACAGTATATGGTGGTTTGGTACAGTTTAGTACGATATGGTAAAGTATTGTACGAGGTATGTCGGTATGGTATGGTACGGTACAGTATATGGTGGTTTGGTACAGTTTAGTACGATATGGTAAAGTATTGTACGAGGTATGTCGGTATGGTATGGTACGGTACAGTATATATGATGGTTTGGTACGGTATGGTTACGTTATGGTACGGTACAGTACAGTATATGGTGGTTTGGTACAGTTTAGTACGATATGGTAAAGTATTGTACGAGGTATGTCGGTATGGTATGGTACAGTACAGTATATGGTGGTTTGGTACAGTTTAGTACGATGTGGTAAAGTATTGTACGAGGTATGTCGGTATGGTACGGTACAGTACAGTATATGGTGGTTTGTTACAGTTTAGTACGATATGGTAAAGTATTGTACGAGGTATGTCGGTATGGTATGGTACGGTACAGTATATGGTGGTTTGGTACGGTATGGTTACGTTATGGTACGGTACAGTACAGTATATGGTGGTTTGGTACAGTTTAGTACGATGTGGTAAAGTATTGTACGAGGTATGTCGGTATGGTACGGTACAGTACAGTATATGGTGGTTTGGTACAGTTTAGTACGATGTGGTAAAGTATTGTACGAGGTATGTCGGTATGGTATGGTACGGTACAGTATATGGTGGTTTGGTACAGTTTAGTACGATATGGTAAAGTATTGTACGAGGTATGTCGGTATGGTATGGTACGGTACAGTATATGGTGGTTTGGTACGGTATGGTTACGTTATGGTACGGTACAGTACAGTATATGGTGGTTTGGTACAGTTTAGTACGATATGGTAAAGTATTGTACGAGGTATGTCGGTATGGTATGGTACGGTACAGTACAGTATATGGTGGTTTGGTACAGTTTAGTACGATGTGGTAAAGTATTGTACGAGGTATGTCGGTATGGTACGGTACAGTACAGTATATGGTGGTTTGGTACAGTTTAGTACGATGTGGTAAAGTATTGTACGAGGTATATCGGTATGGTACGGTACAGTACAGTATATGGTGGTTTGGTACAGTTTAGTACGATATGGTAAAGTATTGTACGAGGTATGTCGGTATGGTATGGTACGGTACAGTACAATATATGGTGGTTTGGTACAGTTTAGTATGATACAGTATGGTAAAGTATTGTACGAAGTATGCCGGTATGGTTACGGTACAGTACAGTATATGGTGGTTTGGTATGGTATGGTTACGTTATGGTACGGTACAGTATATGGTGGTTTGGTACAGTTTAGTACGATATGGTAAAGTATTGTACGAGGTATGTCGGTATGGTATGGTACGGTTACGGTACAGTACAGTATATTATGGTTTGGTACAATATAGTACGATATTTTTTTTTTTTTTTTTTTTTTTTTTTTTGGGTGAGAATGATAGTATAATAACATAGTTGATACAATGGATTTCAAATTGCACTATTACACCCTATCACCAAATCTGATTTATACAATGAGGTACAGTGATACGGATGTAAGGGGGAAATTCAAAACAGTTGGTTGTTTATGTTGTAGGCCTACTGGTCAGCTATTGTAGGCCTGTACGACTGCATGCGCTGTACTACCAGGCTACGGCTCAGAGTCGGTACGGTACAGTAAAATATATGGTGGTTTGGTACAGTTTAGTATGATATGGTAAAGTATTGTACGAAGTATGCCGGTATAGTTACGGTACAGTACAGTATATGGTGGTTTGGTACGGTATGGTTACGTTATGGTACGGTACAGTAAGGTATATGGTGGTATGGTACAGTTTAGTACGATATGGTAAAGTATTGTACGAGGTATGTCGGTATGGTCACGGTACAGTACAGTATATGGTGGTTTGGTACAGTTTAGTACGATATGGTAAAATATTGTACGAGGTATGTCGGTATGGTTACGGTACAGTACAGTATATGGTGGTTTGGTACAGTTTAGTATGATGTGGTAAAGTATTGTACGAGGTATGTCGGTATGGTACGGTACAGTACAGTATATGGTGGTTTGGTAGTTTAGTATGATGTGGTAAAGTATTGTACGAGGTATGTCGGTATGGTACGGTACAGTACAGTATATGGTGGTTTGGTACAGTTCAGTACGATATGGTACATTATTGTACGAGGTATGTCGGTATGGTTACGGTACAGTACAGTATATGGTGGTTTTTTTTTTACTCTTTAAGTCTCATTTATTCACATAGATAATAAAACGTTAATGTTAACCAATACCCACCACCAGCCAACGTTACTAGGCAACCAATGTAGGAGGGAAATTTAAAATGAAATCCTTTGCCTGCCCCAACACAGAAACCGTCTCTACGGTGTATGGAGCATACTACTGTATTTACCCCACCCTACCGAACTGCGCCAACACCCCAGGGTCTGAGTCCGCATTAGCCAACCGGATCGATGAGTCGGTGACTGCCACTCGTTTGACAACCTGATGGGCAGCTGGTGCCATTCCGCCGAAAGCAGAGAAAATATTGGTGGTAAACTACTGGTAAAGTACGATATGGTAAAGTATTGTACGAGGTATGTCGGTATGGTTACGGTACAGTACAGTACAGTATATGGTGGTTTGGTACAGTTTAGTACGATATGGTAAATTATTGTACGAGGTATGTCGGTATGGTTACGGTACAGTACAGTACAGTATATGGTGGTTTGGTACAGTTTAGTACGATATGGTAAATTATTGTACGAGGTATGGCGGTATGGTTACGGTACAGTACAGTATATGGTGGTTTGGTACAGTTAGTACGATGTGGTAAAGTATTGTACGATGTATGTCGGTCTTTTTTTTCCAAAATGATTGCTTGGTAGATAAAACAAATATTACGCTATTACGTTACGGTTTACGGCAAAAATATACAGTTATATTACGTTACGGTATTGAAAAAGCTATTACGTTACGGAAAAATATTGAGCTACGGTATTCCTGAAAAGATACCGCAACGTAACGTAATAACATCCTTGCCTGGAGTATTTAATCATATTCTTTAGAATCATTAGCTAAATAATTAAGTTGAGGTGTTGACCTTATAAATCAATATTTCAGTATCAATACTATCGGCATAAGGTAAGTTTTAATAATTTTTACATATTTGGTTGCCTCCACACCTAAAAATATATTACTTTTAAAACACAAATTTCCTGTTAATACCTCTGCCTTTCATTAATCCTCTGTGCTCCTTTGGTTTGGGGTGCGTGGTGCAGATTAAGAGATTTATTCTTATTGGCAGTTTGATTAAATTTCTTATTTATTTATTTAAATTTCTTAAGTACCGATTTTGGGATAGAATTGCTCAATTTGAATCTGTATCTGATAACTTAGCCTCGTGCTGCGCGAAGGCCCCACGAACGTGTAATAATCCGTATTTAAAATGTTTAGAGCTAAAATCTGTTTAATGTTTGTGTTTGTATAGGTGTTGTTGGTTGGTTAAGGAGCCTTTATTGTTTCTCGGCGTGTTAATTTGCATAAAATATTTTCCTGGAATAATGCGACAGTATTTGCAAATTAAATAAAGTCTCATAAATCTTAAATGAAGTAGCTAACTTATAGTGTTGGTGTTGGTAGTTTCAGCTTAGTATTGGCAAAGATGCACAGGACATGGTCTGGCCAATTTGCTACAGTCAATGTTAGAACACGTTACCACGTTAGACCATGTTACAGTCAATGTAACTGCAGATGACACCAACAAGTGGTGGACCTACTAGAAGCTCACCCTGTGGACTGGCAATCATGGTGCTGTAACTGTCCCGACAGCCAACTCATTAACAAAACATCATACTGTTAAATATGGTTCTCGTCGCAAATAATTCATTGGTCTGGCCATCAGTGGAGGATGGAGAAATAGGAAAGCAAGTGGCCCACTGGCGTCGTCCAATTCCTGGTTGGCTGCCTATCATTTCTTCTTCAGTCTTCGTCAGACTGGAGAGACCCTGACTACAACTCTCCAGTTGGCTAGCATCCCACCTCGGCTCTCACAACCCCGGTGAATGTCAGACAGGAGAGACCAGACTACATCTCCCCAGTTGGCCAGCATCCCAACGCGGCCCTTACAACTCCGGTGAATGTCGGACAGGAGAGACCCAGACTACATCTCCCCAGTTGGCCAGCATCCCAACGCGGCCCTTACAACTCCGGTGAATGTCGGACAGGAGAGACCCAGACTACATCTCCCCAGTTGGCCAGCATCCCAACGCGGCCTTTACAACTCCGGTGAATGTCAGACAGGAGAGACCCAGACTACATCTCCCCAGTAGGCCGGCATCCCACCTCGGCCCTCACAACCCCGGTGAATGTCAGACAGGAGAGACCCAGACTACATCTCTCTAGTTGGCCAGCATCCCACCTCGGCCCTCACAGCCCCGGTAATGGCGGACAGGAGAGACCCAGACTACATCTCCCCAGTTTGCCAGCATCCCACCGCGGCACTCACAACCCCTATACATAACCCCAGTTGGCCAGCATCCCACCTCGGCCCTCACAACCCCGGTGAATGTTAGACAGGAGAGACACAGACCATATCTCTCTAGTTGGCCAGCATCCCACCGCGGCCCTCACAACCCCGGTGAATGTCAGACAGGAGAGACCCAGACTACATCCCTCTAGTTGGCCAGCATCCCACCTCGGCCCGTACAACCCCGGTGAATGTCAGACAGAAGAGACCCAGACTACATCTCCCCAGTTGGCCAGCATCCCAACGCGGCCCTTACAACTCCGGTGAATGTCAGACAGGAGAGACCCAGACTACATCTCCCCAGTTGGCCAGCATCTCAACACGGCCCGTACACCCAACCCCGGTGAATGTCAGACAGGAGAGATACAGACTACATCTCCCCAGTAGGCCGGCATCCCACCTCGGCCCTCACAACCCCGGTGAATGTCAGACAGGAGAGACCCAGACTACATCTCTCCAGTTGGCCAGCATCCCACCTCGGCCCTCAGAACCCCGGTCAATGTCAGACAGGAGAGATCCAGACTACATCTCCCCAGTTGGCCAGCATCTCAACGCGGCCCGTACAACCCCGGTGAATGTCAGACAGGAGAGACCCAGACTACATCTCCCCAGTTGGCCAGCATCCCAACGCGGCCCTTACAACTCCGGTGAATGTCAGACAGGAGAGACCCAGACTACATCCCTCTAGTTGGCCAGCATCCCACCTCGGCCCTCTCAACCCCGGTCAATGTCAGACAGGAGAGACCCAGACTACATCTCTCTAGTTGGCCAGCATCCCACCGCGGCCCTCACAACCCCGGTAAATTTCGGACAGGAGAGACCCAGACTACATCTCCCCAGTTTGCCAGCATCCCACCGCGGCACTCACAACCCCTATACATAACCCCAGTTGGCCAGCATCCCACCTCGGCCCTCACAACCCCGGTGAATGTTAGACTGGAGAGACATAGACCACATCTCTCTAGTTGGCCAGCATCCCACCGCGGCCCTCACAACCCCCGGTGAATGTCAGACAGGAGAGACCCAGACTACATCCCTCTAGTTGGCCAGCATCCCACCTCGGCCCTCACAACCCCGGTCAATGTCACACAGGAGAGACCCAGACTACATCTCCCCAGTTGGCCAGCATCTCAACGCGGCCCGTACAACCCCGGTGAATGTCAGACAGAAGAGACCCAGACTACATCTCCCCAGTTGGCCAGCATCCCAACGCGGCCCTTACAACTCCGGTGAATGTCAGACAGGCGAGACCCAGACTACATCTCCCCAGTTGGCTAGCATCTCAACGCGGCCCGTACAACCCCGGTGAATGTCAGACAGAAGAGACACACACTACATCTCCCCAGTAGGCCGGCATCCCACCGCGGCCCTCACAACCCCGGTGAATGTCGGACAGGAGAGACCCAGACTACATCCCTCTAGTTGGCCAGCATCCCACCTAGGCCCTCACAACCCCGGTGAATGTCAGACAGGAGAGACCCAGACTACATCTCCAAAGTTGGCCAGCATCCCACCGCGGCCCTCACAACCCCGGTGAATGTCGGACAGGAGAGACCCAGACTACATCTCTCCAGTTGGCCAGCATCCCACCTCGGCCCTCACAACCCCGGTCAATGTCAGACAGGAGAGACCCAGACTACATCTCCCCAGTTGGCCAGCATCTCAACGCGGCCCGTACAACCCCGGTGAATGTCAGACAGGAGAGACCCAGACTACATCTCCCCAGTAGGCCGGCATCCCACCTCGGCCCTCACAACCCCGGTGAATGTCAGACAGGAGAGACCCAGACTACATCTCCCCAGTTGGCCATAGTATGCAGCAAAATTAGCCCGTGAGAAAGCTACGCCCGCATTAAATCTAAAAAGGAGCGGGCGAAGTTTTCACCGGGCGAAGTTTGGATGCGGGCGAAGGTTGCACCATTCCTTGGCCAGCATCCCACCTCAGCACTAACAAACCTAAGTCAACGACAGACCGGAGAGACCCAGGCTACATCCCCCTAGTGGCCTATCAAGCATGTGTGAATAACAGCACTACGGCATGTAGAACTAACAACACTGCAGCATGTGTGAATAACAGCACTACGCATGTAGAACTAACAACCCTGCAGCATGTGTGAATAACAGCACTACGGCATGTTGAACTAACAACCCTGCAGCATGTGTGAATAACAGCACTACGGCATGTAGAACTAACAACACTGCAGCATGTGTGAATAACAGCACTATGGCATGTAGTACTAACAACACTGCAGCATGTTTGAATAACAGCATTACGGCATGTAGAACTAACAACACTGCAGCTTGTGTGAATAACAGCACTACGGCATGTAGAACTAACAACACTGCAGTATGTTTGAATAACAGCACTACGGCATGTAGTACTAACAACACTGCAGCATGTTTGAATAACAGCATTACGGCATGTAGAACTATCAACACTGCAGTATGTGTGAATAACAGAACTGCGGCAAGTAGAACTGACAACACTGCAGCATGTGTGAATAGCAGCACTACGGCATGTAGAACTAACAACACTGCAGCATGTGTGAATAACAGCACTACGCATGTAGAACTAACAACCCTGCAGCATGTGTGAATAACAGCACTACGGCATGTTGAACTAACAACCCTGCAGCATGTGTGAATAACAGCACTGCGGCATGTAGAACTAACAACACTGCAGCATGTGTGAATAACAGCACTACGGCATGTAGAACTAACAACACTGCAGCATGTGTGAATAACAGCACTACGCATGTAGAACTAACAACACTGCAGCATGTGTGAATAACAGCACTACGGCATGTCGAACTAACAACACTGCAGCATGTGTGAATAACAGCACTACGGCATGTAGAACTAACAACACTGCAGCATGTGTGAATAACAGCACTACGGCATGTAGAACTAACAACACTGCAGCATGTGTGAATAACAGCACTACGGCATGTAGAACTAACAACACAGCAGCATGTGTGAATAACAGCACTACGGCATGTAGAACTAACAACACTGCAGCATGTGTGAATAACAGCACTGCGGCATGTAGAACTAACAGCCCTACGGCATTTTCTATTATCAGATAGTCGGGGAACTTTCGACGCAAGAAAAATGTTATCCTCTCCAGGGGAAAATCGACGCAATAATGGTCGGCTATATGAATCCAATAGCAATGCGTCTACCCTAATTACTGTCCCTCATTATCATGTACAGCATTTGATTGGTTAATTGGTATAACTACGTACTATATAGTTGGCCAGTTATTACTATTTACTATTAATTATATATTTAATGTCTATTTAAATTATTTTGAATCTGTTAACTAGTATATATGAATAATAAAGTATAATAGAATAGAAGTAATAAAAGAATAATAAACTTACTCTTTATGAGTAAGTCGCAAGTGGTCGGCTTACATATATCATCATAGACAACATAGAGTTTTGGTCTAACATTTACACTCATTTTTAACGGAATAATTTGTTTGCGGTAAAGGTAAATGATACGTACCGCCGTGTCTATTGGTTTGGTTACTTCCGAAACAGATCATTACAGAAATGGATTACAAAAATAGGTTTATCTTACCAAATTCAATGCAATTTCTTCATTCCATGCTGACTCCTATTCGCCGATATTAAATAAATAAAATAATTCTCGTACATATATTAAAAAAAATATGTAAAAAATGTAAAATAATTCATTACAAACTAACTGCCTCCACTCTGCGTCCAAACCCACCAGAAGGGTATTGTTTACTATCGAAATATCAATGAATATCTCGGGAACATAAATATCACAAAAACTAAAATACGGCTCACATTATAATATATAACAAAAGTATAACTTACAATGGGTTGATTTACAATTATTAAGTTCTGGAACTGAAGGTTATTGGATGGAACGAGAAGGAACGTTGGTAACTGGGGAGGTTCGTCTATATTCACTTAGAATTTGATCTTCTGTATCGCTGATCAACCTAAAATAATAATATTACAAGCCGATAGTAATTATGGTTTAGTAATAATGACAGTAGGTATCTATGTATGTAAAGATTGATGTTCTGTTTTGGTATCTACGTACATACTGATGGTAAAGGCAGTGATTTTTTATGTCCTTTTATTTGACTTTTTTTGTCATTTTTTTTTTTACTATTATGCATAATGACTTTTGTTGTCCTTTTAATGTCTTTTATTGTCCTTTTAATGACTTTTTATGTATGTATTTCTTCAAACTGTCAGACTGCTGATTTATGGACTGTCAGACAGTTGATTTCACTATGCCTGTGCCAAAACATTCCATGATTCCATGATTTATAGACTATGAGATAGATTTCCATATGCGCCTGTGGTAAAAAGACTCTATATTTAATAGTTTGTGGTTGTTGTCGATATTCGATTACCACATGACGTAGCAAAACACTCATTTTATAGCCAAAAACAATTACCAATTGATGGAAAGGAGCAGGTTAAGGCCGAGTTTTCTAACCAAAACAATAAACAGTCACTTTACCAAATCAGGGAAAGGAGCAGGTTACAGAGACGGGATTTTCTAACCAAAACAATAAACGATCACTTAACTAATTGAGGGAAAGGAGCAGGTTACAGAGGCGGGATTTTCTAACCAAAACAATAAACGATCACTTAACTTATTGAGGGAAAGGAGCAGGTTACAGAGGCGGGATTTTCTAACCAAATCAATAAACGATCATTTAACTAATTGAGGGAAAGGGACAGGTTACAGAGGCGGAATTTTCTAACCAAAACAACAAACGATCACTTAACTAATTGAGGGAAAGGAGCAGGTTACAGAGGCGGGATTTTCTAACCAAAACAATAAACGATCATTTAACTAATTGAGGGAAAGGGGCAGGTTACAGAGGAGGCGGGCCTTTCTAACCAAAACAATAAACGGTCACTTTACCAATTCAGGGAAAGGAGCAGGTTACAGAGGCGGGATTTTTCTAACCAAAACAATATACGATCATTTAACTAATTGAGGGAAAGGGGCAGGTTACAGAGGTGGGATTTTCTAACCAAAACAATAAACGATCATTTAACTAATTGAGGGAAAGGAGCAGGTTAAAGAGACGGGATTTTCTAACCAAAACAATAAACGATAACATTACCAATTGAGAGAAAGGAGCAGGTTATAGAGGCGGGATTTTCTAACCAAAACAATAAACGATAACATTACCAATTGACGAAAAGGAGCAGGTTACAGAGGCGGGATTTTCTAACCTAAACAATAAACGATCACTTAACTAATTGAGGGAAAGGAGCAGGTTAAGGCCGGATTTTCTAACCAAAACAATAAACAGTCACTTTACCAAATCAGGGAAAGGAGTAGGTTATCCGTAACACTACTCAGACAGTAGTCATGATCCATTATTGATTATAAAACTAATACAGTAATAGGCCTAAATTATGTGAAAGGTATATCCACATTTTCCACAATCCTGCAATCCAGTTTGGCCTATCAATTATTTAAAATTTATTAGCACAACCGGTAGGCCTACCATTACCGTATTTAAATGGTGGGCTACACAGTAGGCCTATAGCAGTACCGGTGCCGGTACCGGTACTAAAATACAGAAATACCTGCTTTATACCTACATCTGTACATACATAATACAGCAAAATAGTGCTTTATATACTAATACCGGTACTGATAGCCTGAGAGAACAGCAGTAGAGAAACCGGTAGCATGGAACCTAACATTAGACTTTTGGAGGACATAAAAAATAAAAAATAAAGGACAAAAAAAGGATTTAAACGGACAATAAAAATTATTGCGGATGGTAAATCTCCGTATGTACTTTATGTACGTACATAGAGACAGCTGGCTGGTCTAATTATGTACGAACAGACAGATAATTGGTCTAGTTATTTATACTGTATAACCTGATTAAGTGTACGGTCACACTGTGACTGGAATGTTGTTGTATGTTTATGAAGCAACATTAATAATGTTGGTGAAAGATTTAATATAAGATGTTCAGGAGAAAATATATTATTAAAAATGTATCTATTTCTACAAAAATATTTCTACACCTTTGCTACTTTATATGTATAACATAAGGCAACGCAATTAGATTACAAACTTACATTTATTTGTAGATAAATTTTGTCTTTCGTCAGGATATTTGGAGCTGAATAAATTGTAGCGATTCTGCGACACTGTGATTAAGTACTCGTAAGGTATACTGACTGACACACAGCCGTTTATCAGCCTTTTTTATGGTTAGGTAACAACTGAACTTTACTTCTACAAATATGGGTGTTACCATTTAGTTCACTAATTAATGGGCTGTGTGTTCCAAGGGAGATATTATCTATCGCAAATATCTCTGTAATGTAATGTTTGTCATCTTTATACAAGAAGGGGGTGTGTGTACGTAGAAATCGATTATAATTCATTAAAATCCGTGACTATGTTCCCCGAATATGACTCAGGTCATGGGAACCAATAATCTTAACGGAAGTTTCCCATACTGTAAGATAACCAAGGATATAACACCCAGGATATATATTCATCGCCTGTCTCCAACACTCATGGTATTTGACAATAAATCTCAGCATAAGTCATGTGATGATGTTTAGTGCTGTTCTTAATAGTCTTTTATGTGGATTTCAATTTGATAGAGAATCAATGGGTGTGGTGAGTTACTCTAACCTTGGCGCTCGTCTAGGAAATACTACTACTGCTATCGGAGTGCTGCATTGCAGCTGCATTATATATATTACATATATATTAAATATAATTAAGTATAATACTACTTTGATCACCTGACAAAGATCGCAACCCCCCCCCCCCCCCCCTAACTTAATATGTTTCCGAGTGATTCTGACAGTACAGGTACCCCTAAGTCATCAGCAAATTCTAGATCAGTAAGGTAATTTAATGGATTTATTTATTTGTGGCAGTACAGTAGGTGGAGTTATCATCACCCATAATCATTATGATGATCTAAGGACATGCGTATAACATAGTCAGTCAATCACAATTACTAATAAAAAGAGTGCAAGTGTGTCACCGTGAAGGACTCCCCATAAGACTTCGAATGGATCCCTGTCGCCACCATCAGCAGGAGACACTAATGTGGTGGAACCATCGTACAGTGATCAGAGAACTGTAATAATTTCTTCTGGCGTCCAGAGAACCAAAACCTCTAGCTGTAGATAAACTACACAAACAAATAATAGAACAGCTATTCAAATCAATAACACAGACTAAAACAGTACTGTTACTACGAAGCCCAAAACCACGAACACCTGAGATAAATAGCCTAAATTTAATCTTAAACAATAAAATAATTGACCAATCAACAGAAATTAAATATCTGGGGGTTATTATAGATAATAAAAATCGATACAGTTTGGGGTTGAGCGGGTTGACCACAGATGACTAATGAAATGAATAACAACAGTTATTACAAGAGAGACCCAGACTAACATCAAACAAAAGTTGCCACAATTTATTGTATGTTGTATCAAGAATATGATTACCACGCCGGTGACGATAGCGCGAGAATTCCTCCATAATAAAATATCATGAAAGGAACAACTACATACAACCCAGCAATAAATGTTTATGACAATATCATTACTAAGACAGATAAAAGGACAACTACCTCTATTAACGAAACTAATGCTGTATAAAACACTCGTAATGCCCTACCACAATTAAATACAAAATTATGCTCTCCGTATCATATAAAAAGAATACAAGAAAGCACTGGAACTGAACTAAGAACAGTTACAAGACTTCCACACTTAAACGCCCTATGAGTGTTCCACTCAACAAAATATCTTTATTCCAAAATTGTAACATTACTCAACGCCGATAGTATTAACAGCGAATTGTTATTTAGCACTTTCCAACTTTCTAGGACATTACAGCATTGTATTGGCCTGTAAATTTAGTATTTTATTTGGTGTTATTGTTTACGTGGTAACCCATGACGGGTTTAAGTAATGTCCACTAAGGGGACATTACTTAACGCCGTCATTGGATACCACGTAAACAATAGGGGGAAATTTTCGTGACAGCCAAATAGTCCTACTGCATTACCTACCGGTAGGCGGGGTATAGCTATTAATAACCACTAGGGCCTAGCTATATTATTATAACATGGCTTCAAACGCCACCATAAATATAAGCAACTTATTTATAACATAATTTATGTCATTTTTATATTTATTTTTACAGGAAATAATATAATTTATGCAGTTTATATCACTTATAATGTATATGTGCAATCATTTCGTAATCCTATATCCTATATGGAGTCCATCATACAGCTTAAACTTGGTATCTGTTGGATATGTTTGATTGTTAACATTGATTGTTTAATTCTACTCCATTGTTAATTATATTGTTATTGCTAAACTGTATAACTAAACTGTTTACCGTGGACCGGCGACATACTTTTTATTTGATTTACCGGTACTACAAATTAATTTATATCTGGCACCCTTTGGGCCGATCTGGATTAGTATCTACTACTTTAAGAATGTCGTCGCAGCGGAAAAGAAACAATAACAGCAATGACAACCATCGTCAAAGTATGTCCTTATCTTCTCGTCGTCTCAGCATTATTGGAGTTGCAGCTGGGAACCCCAATATAAACGAGCCGAAATCTCAACTACACAAACAATCAAAAGAAGAAAACAAAAGGATAAGCGGGAAATCGTCAAATTTGGTCACAGCAACTACTAAATCGGTAGCGGATCCCACAGCAAATCGTGACGATGGACTAACTGAGATTGAGGTGAGTTGCTCTGGCTCCAATTGCGATGTATCGATGATTTGCATCGTAAAGATAGGGACGGATTTTGGTCGCATCGACTTCTACTGCGGAAAATGTGTTGGTTGTCGTTTATCTAATTTATCAAAGGAAATGGAAGCCTTGGAACTGCGAGTAGACCACAATATAACAAAACTCCATGGACAAGTAAATGACTTCGATTCTCGATCTATGATCTTGGAGGTACAGATCAAAGATAATAGACGAGCTATGGAGAATGCTTTCAAGAACCTTAGGGTTGAGACAGAAAGTAACATCGAAGAGCTACAAAAGAAACACGATGATATAGACCTAGAACTCGAAGATTTAAAATCCGCTGCCAGTAATCGCACGACTGAAAATACGACTACTAATGGTGATACAACAAGTAATGAAGCTTGGCACGTTGAAAAACGTGTCATATTCCCGCTGCAAAAAACCAAACAATACAACAAACCTCGCTATACTAACACGGCAACTAAAACACGAAGAATCTGAACAAAATAAACGCAGATCAAACATCGTTATATCCGGTTCCAGTCCGCAAGATAATGACAAAGATCTTATTATCGACATCGCCTCTACTCTCAATGTCACACTAGAAGAGAACGATATAAACTTTAAACGTGTGGGGAAACTACGAGAAAACAACTCGCAACCCGTAGTAGTTACATTACCCCCAGAAAAGCGGGCTAAACTACTACAGAAAGAACCAGAATAGAACGAACCACCTCAGAAAAAGATCTGGGAGTCACCTTCTCATCGAATATTACCTGGACCGCACACGTAACTGAAAAATGCAGTAAAGGAAACATGGCCTTCCAACTAATAAAACGTAACTGTGCATCAAATCTTACCTAAATTTAGAGACCAAAATCGCTATAATTCTGATGTTTTGTTGTCTTTATTCTAGAATATTAATTATTATTTATCTGAGCCTTTAAAACTCTCTATCTTGTTTTTTCATTACCCATAATTAATATTCTAGAATTGAGTAAATAAAACATTAGAATTATAGCGATTTACGTCATAAATATCTACACCTTAGTATTTTGATAATATCTCCGGAAGTTCTTGGTTAAATTTACAACGGATTTCAGATTTGGAATTTGCAGATGAAGGTGGTTCTAATGATATCTAGATCTCATTCCAAAGACAAAAAATAAAGCCGATGGAGGTGGCTAAATATTTCGAAATAGACGATTTTTACGGCTTGTTGTATCGAAATAGGTCATAAATTAAAAAATCCGGCCTGGCCACCAGTAAGAAAAGGTGTCGATCTATCATCATACCAAATTTTGTAGCATTTTATTGGAATTTGAAAATATTAGGGAGGGGAGCGGCTCCGACCCCCTAAAAATGGTTGTTGTATTAAGGGTTATGGTGTACAGTAAAACCCCACCCCGTAGGAGATAACTGTCAAGTTTCAGCTTAACAGCAATTGTAAGTAAATAACAAAAGTTCGAGAAAATGTTAACTTTCAGAAATTTCACAGTCTACCTGCAGACTGGTGTAATGCAGACGGCGCTGCATTTCTGTAAAGATACAGCCGATATGCTGTAGTAGATGCTAGCAAGGATCAGTACTAAAGGGATTGTAAATAACAAAGTTGGAGAAGATGTTCACTTTCAGATATTTCGCCACCTTGCGGTAGACTGGAGAAACGCAGACTGGTCAGTGTCCTTCCAAACTTATGGTCAGGTATATATCTGCAAAGTGTCAGTTAGAACAGACTGAGTCTGATGGTGCAACTGATGTAATACAGAACAGTAATACTTCTTTTTACAGTAATACTATTATTTCCTGCCTGTTGACCAGCAATTTGGCCGAAAACGACTACAGAATAGCCCAATTTGACCACAAATACGCATTCACCAAGGGCATACAGGCATCTGGGCTGGGCATATGCGGAAAATTAGCTTCGAGATAATGACGGTTCAGGCTCACGTGCTTACGACGATATGCATCAAATAGACGTGCAGAGCCAAAAGAAGCCCCAAGGTGTACAGTGGCAGACTACAGGACTGAACTGCTAGGCCTACCTCGACCTCACGCAAACAATAAACGTGTAAAATAACACCCGGAGACAGTGACAGCTGTCTGCATCGTGTTAATACGCATCGAATGAGCCACAAAGCAAGGAATGAGAGCGAAATCTGACGACGTGTATCGATGGACATACAATACATACAAACTGAGCAGATTTATATATGATTATTATTATTATATATGATTTAAGTACTGCTAAGTGAAAATAAAAGACACTCTTTATATTTAAGATGATCTGGCTTTACAATTTTGCACTTTAGTATCTGCGTAAAGCATAACATTATTATTGTAAACATCTCCCGCAATAACTACAACATTGGATCTTATACGAGGAATGACAACATAGAGAATTCCCTCCTTTGCTTTGTTAGTCCTAATCAATAGTCAATGATTTTTTCAGCATTTATTATTTTCCTCTCAGTATGGGATCTGTAATATTAGCTTGGCTTGTACTGTACATGATGCAATGTTATTGTCATTGTTATTCCTTTAGGGTGTTGTTGTAGAGTGTAATCATCATATATTTTTTTTACACCGGCAGTAGTTTTAATGAATGGTTACGTATATTTAATGCACACAAAACAATAAATATTAAAATATATATCGGCTTATTTTAGATTAATAATACCGGTATTATTTATTTCATGGAAAAAAGTTATACTTTTTATCATTTTTCTTCATCTCAGATATACTTACGTTTTTTCCCATGGAATACGTAATTTTATTGTTAAATTGGTACTTTTTTTGTTGATTAATTATTTTTCTTTAATGAAAGATAAAACGCTGTATAAATGTTACAAAATAAATTGAACTGTAGTATTTTACTTTATTGCTTCCATAGTTACTGCGATTCAAATTATTGTACTCTTCAACTTCTGCTGCTGCCTTACTCAATAATAAATAATTTAGTGTTCTCGAATATTTATTACGTAACTACAGTAGAACCGCTTAACAACATAAACCAATATTGGATATTGAGTTCCGTTTTGGAGTTCGCCTTGCAGACACTAAAATTGCAATAACTTTGGAGTGTGAGAATGGAATTTGCTCAAATTACATGCAGAATTTTCTACTTCGATTCTCTTTAATCACATAAAATAAAATTTAAGAAATTCTCCAAAAATATTTTTATTTACTTTTTATGGCCGGGAAATTATGTAAAATCAATGCAATCCTATGGGGTATTTTTTTCCCTAGGGAAAATAGTACTCCTTTTTCTACCGACATGGGTGTATATTCGAGCGAAAAAGTATCAATTTAAGAATAATAATTTTTATGATAGGCCTACGTGTTTTGAAAAAATATTAAATTCCGAAGTAAATTTTATATAATATTACCATGACTACGGCTGATATCAACGAAGAGCTACTGAAACCCATGAATGTGGCGGGAGGTAAACAGCCGTTACGAGATGTAGCGGAGGGACTCGCTTTCGGACATTGCCGATTGTTCAGAGAGAAAGAATTCAACACGATTAAGGATCACTACTATGCGAATGACTGCCGAATGATGCCACCCTTTAGACCTGTTGCTCACGGTAAAAAGGCTGTGGAAGAATTCTTCCAGGTAAACTACCCATTTATCGGGTTGTAGGTTGTGCGAGTATATAGGAGAGCCGTTGCAATGAGAGGGGGAGGCAGTACGATGATCCGATTAGATTGATTATTTAAGTAAGATATAACATGACCTTGTCACCACGTAGATCATAATATTAAACTAGTTTCAGATTCAGAAACCAATTAAGGTGACAGAATATATATCTAGGTTTATTGAGGAGTAATATTGCGGGTAATTTTTGTCCTATTTCAGGTTTAATAGTAGATTTAGGGAAAGGTATGTGTAACAGTGGCTCGTTGTTCTACAATCGACATGCGTTGACCTGTATTCTGTGTTCAGCATAAACTAATTAAATTAGTACTCTGCGTTGATACCACTGCTTAAAGCAGTGGTATCAACGCAGAGTACTGTGGTATAGGCGGTATACGCTACCCCCCCCACCCCCCCCCCCCCCCCCCCCCCCACAGCGTGACGTCACTTATGGATGGCCTCTTACTTTGGCGAATAAAACTAAAATAATTTAATATATTTTTTTTAATATGTACTCTTAACCTTAAGTAGTATAATTAATTAATTAACTGTACCCAATTAAGGGTCTACTTAAAATTGCACAATTCCAGTATACAGTACTTAAATTAGACTAGATATGAATTTATTCATTATTAAATACAATTACCGGATTATAATATAACAGAATGGCCCAGCAGAGCAAAAAAGCTTTTCTTCTCAAAAAAGCATAAATTATAGATAAGCCTAGATTCACCATTTTTTTTAGCAGAGTCTTTATATAAACATGCATAAAATTTGGATAATTTTAATTTGGTGGGGTACCTTGAGAAGTAATTTCTAAGATATTTTACTCTCAACACTAAGCAAACTGCTAAGCTAAGCACTGCATTCTAAAAGGAAATGAAACTCATCTTCTATACTATCGTTATTGCACATTTGACAAAATCGGTTAGAGCATTCTACATTGTACCAACGACCACGCTCAATTTCTAACTGATGAGATGAAGAACACCGAATCTGTGAGATGCGTTTGCGCAGTATTATGTGATTACGTAATGTATCAAGGTACGGTATTGCACCAAAATGTGAAACAAAATAAAGGTTACCCTTCGAGCTATTACCAATTTCACTCCACCACAATTGTTTGTATTGGTCCTGTAGCCGCAATTTGATTTTCGAAATAAAATGTCTTGCCGGCACATCAACTGATTGCTGATCCCACACATAGTTATAACCAGTGGTGTATAAAATATCACGAATATATGACACCCAGTTTTTAACTAGATTGTTGATTGACAGGTCATTGTACAAAACAGTGTATATGCAACTTTCGGTAATCTATCGCTATTCATATTCAGTACCTTTAACCAATATTTTATCGTTCTTTATTTTCTGTCAATAGATAATGGAAACGAACCGGTCTCGCCGTAAACTGCAAAATTTGGGGTAGACATTTTTACACCAAGAAAATTTTTCAAAAACTTTTAGTTGGAGTGCGTTCCATTTCTATTGAGGGGGGTGTCCCCACACCACACTTCAGCACCGTATGGGTTTAATTAAAGCATCAAATAAAAAACGACCCGTATAATAAGGAAGGTTAGGAAAATGCACAAAATAACGACGCAGTGAGAAGAAGGCTTTGTTTGCCTTGTCGGTTAGTAGTCACTGGGCAGCATTAAATTTACCGCTACAACTAAATGTTAACCCTAAGTACACGTATTAAATACCTGTACTTCAAATACCCATTTGCAACTATTAGGTAGGGTTCTGAAAACAACAATTTCTGATTTAGCAAGGTTTACATCCATATGCCAGTAGCTACAGTACGAATGAAGTATATCTAAAGAGGCTTGTAATCCAACTTGAGAATCAGATATTAGTACAATGACATCTGCGTATAACAGCAAAAATAATTTAATATAACCGAAACTAATACCATTAACCCCACCTAATCTCAATTCGGATTCCAGATCATTGATAAACAGTGCAAAAAGTAAAGGGGAGAGGCTTTCACCTTGTAATACACCTAATAAGCACGAAAATTCGGCTGATATCTCATCATTATAAATTACCTTAGACCTAATATTACTATAAAGACTCTTGATGACAGTTAAAAACCTAAATTTATTAATTTAGTCCAAAGAGCTGTTCTATCTACTTTGTCGAACGCCTTTTGAAAATCAATAAAAGCACAAAATAGTCTACGTTTTGAGTTATTACCATATAAAAAATGCTCGCTCGATTAAGGAATTTAACGTAATTATATGGTCTACAGTAGAATATCCAGGTCGGAAACCCGCCTGGGCCTCCGTTATAGCACCAAAACAATCTACCCACCAATATAAACGCCTATTAATTAACGAAGTTAATAATTTACCCAATGTGCTTAGCAATGTAATACCACGATAGTTAGAGGCTTCCGCAGCGCTGCCTTTCCGATTTATACAAGGGCATTAACAATCCAATGGCCCAGGCCTGTGGGAAATATCCTTTGTAAAATATCGCATTAAAATTGCATGTAATTATCGGCGTCAACTCAGTGGCACCTTCGATGAAAAATTCATTAATAAGCAGGTCCTGTCCTGGGGCTTTGCCCCTTTTTAAAGCCAAAATTGCAGCAGCTACTACGTCCACCTCAAAGTGGATACCTAAATGTACTTCAAAACATTCCTTACTAAGTTCAACATTAAAAGTGGATGCACTACTGCCACCCATATCTTCGAAAGAACCTTCGCCACAAGACAAGTCACGAAAATATTTCTCAAACTGGTCCAAATTTGGGCTATCAGGCCCATTTCTATTCTTGTTACAGCACCTTCTCAACTTGCGCCAAAAATCTTTGGGATTATTTTTATTTAGATATAATACTTTTTCTGACTCTTGTTTATTGAAATTAAACCTTGCTCGACTCGACGTAACACCTTGCGGTAATGTTTACGATTTGCCTGAACATTAATTTAAAGCGTGATTAAACGATAATTTTGCCGCCTCACAGATAAAATCAAACCAAACCGCTCCAATTTTAGGAACTGGATTAAAGTTATTGTTTCCCGGCGCTTTACATTTTTCAGGCCCACTAGAAATTGCACAATCATATAGTACATTAGTAAATTTTCCACTGCACAATCAATGCTACTAGGACTAATTTCACTACAAGACAAGTTAACAATTCGTAAACATCATCGAATGTTTCCATAACGAAGTCAGTCTGCAAATTGCTTTTAAACCTACGTGCACTTTCAGAATTACCTGATGGCCAGAAAACTCTCGGATTCAAAGCATTTTGCTCGCCTGGTTTCGGAATATTGGATTGTGTACACATATCCTGTACTCGCTCGCAGTTTGTTGGCACTTTCAATGAAAATGAAACAGACAATAGTACATGGTGCGAGTAACAATTCGGCTCATCAATTCTAAACGTATTACATGATACCAGTAAATCTGGCGTACCTATACAATAATCTATAACGGATGAATGACCCGATGTTACCAGCACCCGAATTACAAAAATAAGTAGGTGCTCTAACACCCTTATCACACCCTACTCTACCGTTAAAAATTCGGAGCCTACTAGATTTACAAAGCGAAAGTAAATATTTTCCATGCCATGGCTATTAACAATATATGATCACAACTAAATCTTTCAGTAACTGAATCAAAAATATATAATCATTCGGCAGCAAATTACTAAAATCATGGGAAAATATATCGTTTACGATATAATCAGGTTCACAACCCGTTCTAGCATTCAAGTCTCCTATTAGCAAAACACTAGATTCGGGGGGTAGCCTGGCTATAGCGTCCTCAACAATACGAAACATGCCATTAGAGTCATTATCATGGCTTTTAGAAGAATCTGGAGGGATATAAATACAACAAATATTTAGGTCATGGTTTGTGTTAAAATTATCCTTCTGAAGTTTCAACCAAACAACACCCTCGCAGTTTGGGTCATTAGTTACCAAAATATAGCGGTATAAATGTTCACGAATATATACTGTTAACCCCCCACTACTTCGTTTAGCTCGCCGGTGACGAACGAGTCTGTAATTGCTTACTGTTTTATAGCCATACAACTCTATGTTATAGAGGGAAATATAGAAGTATAAAGCTGTACTTTATCTAATCCCGCCAGGATCGCCAATATGTACATAACTGGCGATTGTGGGAAATATTTAAAAGATGAAAAGAGGGACAAGTATCGGGTAAAATTAATATTTAAAATACCATACCAAGTATATAATGAGACAGGGGGGGGGGGGGGGGGGGGGGGGGGCTATTGAGCTGATCCCTGATCAAATCCCATCTCGGCGAATTAACAAACAATGACACATTACACATTACACTAAACACCCCGCATATTCACTCCCATGGGAATGACGACATCTGAGTTTCGACATCAATCACCGGAAGTATACCAGGTATACGACCGACTATTGTGCCACTTCCTGGGTCTAACTCTACCTCGTCCTTATCTACCCAGTCAATGTGGTGTTCTTCATCTTTATCGCCACTTAGAATTAGCACTTCATCACCTCGATTCGCGATTACTTGAATAGATTTCACTTTGGCTGTTGATGTTGGTGTTATATAATTTATTTGTTCACCAAAGTGCTATTGTGACGTCACAAGTATTGCTACCCCCCCCCCCCCCCCCCCCCCCCAATGTCACAAAATTGCAACCCCCCTCCCCCCTTTGACCCTGACATCATTTGTGCACAGCCCTTTAAGGGTTTATTTATTAGCGTTTAAAAATCAGTATGTTTCATTAGAAAATTTGTGTTTCAAGGATACCAAATCTGAATTTCGTTGAGATATGAGCGTTGAAAGATGGGCCATTTACACATTATATTGAATAAATTCACAACATTATAGCTAGCAAACAAGATGTTAAAATATTATATGTACTCCATACTAAAATATTCTCCAGGTAATCGAATTCCTTTAAAATTGTCTCCACAAATATTATGCAAATTCTTCAACATTCAAAGAGCTGATTATTACCTTTTAAAGGAGCGGTGCGATGATGATACACGTGTACTTATACACCAACAGAGTAATAATGTCCATCTATAGATGTATTTATCATAAAATATATTTATTATAATTAATTAAACACCATAAGATAAGCTGACGTATTATACGTGTAAAATAAATACCGGCAATAAATAAAATCTAAAGGTAAACCCAACTACCCCACAAACACTAACTAACTGAACAGTGTCGAACTAATTGAATTTATGTAACTAACCCTGTAACGAGTTAGATAGAGCCGCCCTTTACATTTGCGTTTCAAAACGTCTGGAAGATGACAATGTGATGTTGAATCGAAGCTCAACTCCACTCCTTTCTGAACCCCAACAATCCTAAGGAAGAAACAATACAATAATAACCCAGTAATCTATGTCAAGTTCTCTTTATCTGCTTGATGAGCATATACAGGCAGAGGGTAAAACTGTAATATCTTGCTGGGTAAGCCAGAATTTATATTTTCGCTTTCATTCTTTAGCTACAAGACAGCAAGCAGACAAGCGTTGGAAAAAGGTGTCTCCGAGCTCCGTCGATATTACACCAGTTAAACAGTATGCAGTTACTGCTTATAATGTTGATGAATAAATACTGCATTGCAGTAGTTATTCTTCAACATTATAGTGATTTGTTAGTACTGATCTGATAGAAAGCTGGCCATTTCAGATAAAACAAGTTTTTATTTTAACATCCCTGGTTAAACCGCATTGTCGATACTGATTCAGCAGGATGCAGGACTAACGTGTTTCAGGCATCAGGGCACAGGGCCTCCACCTGTACCGTACTGTACCGGTACTGCAGTACTGCTGTACTGTAGGTAGTTGTACAGTAGCAGAGTACTGGAGTAGTACCGGTACTGGTGCAGTGTTCTGTAACCTGCTCCTTTCTCTCAATTGGTAAAGTGGCCGTTTATTGTTTTGGTTAGAAAAGAGTGCCTCTGTAACCTGTTCCTTTCCCGCAATTGGTTAATGACGTGGGTTACTTAGGCCTATAGTATGTGGAGGCCCCCAAACACATTGATCCATTGCAACATTGTCAGTTCAGCAGTTTGTCTTTAAGCAGTCAGGCTCAGAATTCAGATCACTAGGCTAGGCCCTATATAATACAGTAGGCCTAATACTGTAATATAATTCATATCACTGTTTGGAGCTTTTAGAGTAGGCCTTCTTTCTGACATGTCTGAAAGCATAATCTGATAATTGTA
>JAUCBJ010005932.1:0-32414 GCA_032718475.1 Nemertoderma westbladi | reverse complement strand
TTTAGGTATAAATATCTAATAACAGATATGAATATTACACTTATTTTTTATTACACACATTTTTTGTAACATTCCAATTTTCTGATGTGGGGGGGGGGGGGGGATGGGTAATTACCCCCACTCCCACTATTTACAGTACAAACTGATTTGTTATCGAAGCTTAAAGCCGCGCTTTCTGCAAATTTATGCGATGCTAGGACCAGGTGTGATTTCAAAGAATTATCTACATCAGTGATCAGTTTTGTTATTTTTATTCCCAAATTATAACGTTACTTAACGCCGTTAGTATTAACAGCGAGTTGTTATTTAGGTAGCACTTTACACAACTTTAGAGGACATTACAGTATATTATTGTCCTGTACATTTAGCTATTGTATTGGTGTTTGTGATGTCCCTTGTTTATGTGGTTACCAATGACGGCGAGCTGTAAAGTTACGGCGTCATTGGTTACTATGTAAACAATAGGTGGTATTTATTAATAATTGCCTGACAGCCAGATAGGCCTTCAGCATTACCCTACCGGTAGATATTAATTACCAGTAGCTGTAAACTATTAATATGGCTCCAAACGCTACCATAAATATAAGCTAACTTTTTTATAACATAATTTATGTCATTTTTACATATATTTATATCGCAACTAATTTAATTTGAGCAGTTTCTATCACTTATAATATATGTAAAATCATTTCGTAATATTACAATTTTGGAATAAAACTACATACAAACTTGTTGCAAAGTATTTTACAGTGTTCTGATCCTCGTGGATTTATTTTCACTCACTCACTACATTCGTTCGTGTAACAAAAGCACTCGGATCATCACACTGTAAAGTGCCACTTTATACACAAGTATGTAAATAGTTATTACATTATGCTACATTCAATGCTTACCTCTTTTTTTTAGTACCGGTAGCAGAACCCAACTCTGTAATATATTCATGTCATGACCAATAACCCCCCTCACCGGCTACCGGGGAGGCACAATAAAACCGATATGTGCAATTATTATTATAAGCCCGATAAAATGTTTATTGCGCCACCTACTGATTTATCCTTAGAACCGGCTCAGACCCGATATCCAATAGGAGTTGAGCCATTATCTGTGTCTATTCACATTAACGGCATGGCGAGAGCCAATCGCAGCGCAGTACGCAGCGTCTGCTTACCATTATCTATGTTGCTGGTTTTTTATAAGAGGTATTGACGCTTTGCTTAAAACCATATGTATTTTCTGACCTCCAGACAATGATTTAATGTAGCGTCTACCGTAGCCTAACCAGAAAGAGGTCCTTTGGTAAATTAACAGCTTACATTAGAGTCACTTCCAATTTATTTTCTGATTAGATTAGATACACAGACGGACAGCTAGGCTAGGGATGGGATGCTTTCCAGTGTTGAATATTCCCATGCCTGATAAAATTGACTTAAATCATTACTCCTGTCTAAGCTAGGTCTGACAATACTTAAATATCACCAGTGGGAATTTATTTAATTTTATTATTAGGATTTGTTTCTTGCATTGAATATTTTTTCTCACATCCCATTGTTACAATACTAACACTACAATACTAATCATAGCATCGTTTTGCATTACATACCGTGTAGGTATTCTATTCATTGTATTGTTCTGTTAAAACTTTTTCAGCTTGCATTGTTTCTGGCCAAGTGAATTTATCAGTAAAACTTTACAGCTTTCAAAGCCATGCATTGGCGATCTGTTGAGCCACCCTGTTGCTAGCTCACAACCTAACAACCAATCACAAAACTTACAACAATCCGCATCCATTTTTGCTCTGAATCCTCTATTGTTAACTCATACTTGAAGGCCTTACCCAAACTCGCTAGCTTCATTTAATCCACAATGGGTTTTGAGTTAGACAGATTTGTAGAAGAAATTACAACTTTTGTTTGTCCAGTTTGTAAAGGAGTTCTAGAGGAACCTTTGTATACTCCGTGCGGCCACATTTACTGTGCTGGCTGTCTGCTACCTTGGATAGTGAAACACTCTCAATGTCCGGCTAATTGCGACGGTCAACTAACCACTAGGAATCTAACGGTAGCTACTGGAATACGGGAGAAAGTGAGTAAATTAGATATTCGTTGCGACTACCGGTCCCGCGGTTGTCGTTCCTGGACCACCGTGGGTCAGCTGCAGGACCATCTGGAGTCGTGTCCTTGTCGCCCGGTTACGTGCACCAATAAACGTTGCCGAGAGGTCGTGAACGTGAGTGATTTCGCGACACACTCGGAGTTGCAGTGCGATTACCGGCCTGCCGGTAGCTGTCAGCGCGGCTGCGGTATCAGTCTCACCGTGAGCGAGGTGAGCAATCACGACTGTCTCGTTGCGCTTAAAGCGTTAGTCGGTAGTCAGACTATGAGGGTCTTGGGATTGGAGTCGGAGCTGAAGAGACAGAGCGGGTTGTTTCAGAAGCGAGAGAAATCATTGTTGTCGCGACTTGCCTTGCTGCAGAACGAGATACAGATGCAGGCGTTGAAATACCAGAAGAGAATAAATGAATACCGCAATCAGTCACAGATGTTGATGAAACGAGTGAACTCTTCCAAGGTTAGTTAATCATCTTTGTGGTAACTTATGATTACGTTTATGTAGTGTATTTTTTTCCATTTTCTTGAATTCGTATGGTAATTATTATTTTTTTTAATTATTAATTTGGATTCTGAGAATGCAATGGGTTGCTATATTTTTTAGTATTTATGACATATTGTATATATAATTGTAACCGTGAGCTTATGATTCTACTTATATTTATATATTTAGGCCTACGGTAGGCCCCTACTATATTTATGTATAATTTATTTATTGACTTAGTTTATAATTAGTGTGCATCAGTTGATAGGATGTGCCAATCTTGCTGATCCAATATATCCCCTTATATTAGCTATCCATACCTTTCCTCGGCTCTCTATAGCAAGAGCAACTAGTTGTCTCTATTATATTACCAATTTATACCGTCCCATTGTATCCAACTGATATTGGGCCCGACTGAGCTAATGGCATCCTTGCAGTCTTTCCGTAGAGGCCTACCGTGGTTGAGCCGGGTAACTACCTATAGAACTACACTGTCAGTTAACCACAGTCTGTCACGTTACATAATCGCATCGGAGCCGTAGGCTCACTGCCTCCTATTTACCTCCAAGTAATTGGAATTCCACTCCTTGGCCCCCGTCACCGGCCCATCCCGTGAGATATTGGTTGGCGAGCAAATAAACGCCATATCCTATCCCATTGCCCTTTGAATACATTCCATATTCTTGGGCCGCTCTATAGATTAAGCTTATGGGGTTTTGAGCATACGATTATAACATGTATCTTGCTCTATCAAAGTGCCCGATTAATATACTAACTAATATTTTATAAAATCAAGGTATTATATAATTTTCCGTGTAAGTGTTACAAATGTGCAATCATTGAATTCCCTGTGAAATTATGTTATGTCAACATCTTGCACTTTGAGTTAATGAGTTAGATTAATGTAGTTTAACGACAGACTTACCGTCTCCCACTAGTTTGTAATAATATATTTATCTCAAGGATAGAATTCCCATTTATGGTAGAAAAGTATTATCTCGCAATCTGTGATAAACCCACGACCCCAAACCTCGGCTCGGTCGATGTTCAATTGTTAATTTGTGTAACAAATCTGGTAAATTTACGTGAATCAACTAATTGGTTTATTGTTTTTGTTAGATTTAGCCCCTACCTGTACAAATAAAATTATTGTTTAAATTTAAAATATCCCACCAAAGCGTTATTAACTCGTTCCCTATTGGCGGTTAGATCGCCGTTTATCGTATGTTTATTCATTTTATTTGTTCTCCGCAGCAAACCGATGAGGAACGCGAGTTGACATTGTCGCTGACCAGACACCATGGCGCCTTGGGATTCAACATTATGGGCGGCGCAAAGGTTGGTACATATTTACTTTTACACAGTTATTGTTTGCTTAGCCGATATTGATATGTGGTTACTGATTAGTACGTGTCTCTACTATAGTCGTGAGATTATCTATGTAGGTGTGGCGTATTTGGTAGTTCATTTATTGTGCGGGAGACTTTGGGGGGAGTGTGAGTGCATGCGAGTGCAGTAATGCACGTTTGTTGATATCAATATCATTATATATTTAAAGCAAATAGATTTAAAAGTAATGCAGCAGACCAAAATCATCTCTATTCATCAACCCCATATGATGTTTGTCTGTGTTTAGTTCACCTCCCTGGGTTATTCGATACAACTAATTACGATCCCTATTTTGTCTAAATATAAAATTTAAATAATTTCCAGATCAATACGCGATATTTATTAAGAGTTAACATTGCGTCGGGTAGTTAATATATGTTAATTTAATAGTTACTTACATTATTATATCCTTTGATCTACTGTCGGTCTTTCGCAAGTTTAGCAGCTGTAATTGATAACTCGCTACACTAAACTCTGTCGCAAGCTGTTTCGTTATCCTTTGAACTAACTTATAGTTGTTTGCGTTCAATTTAACACAAACAAAGCATTATTACAATTTATAACAGTTTCTGTTAGTTTTTGTGTGAAAGAAGACGCGGCGGCATCTTATAAAAGAAATACATAATTTGCTTCATTGGTTCTCTTTTATATACCGTTCTTAGTATTATTATGTTTAGTGATGGCCGTTATATCGGCTTTGTCTCAGGAGTTTTGAATATAAAAATCGGACTGCTATTATATTTATCAAACCGATGCGATTTTGAGTAACAGTTAATTATTTTGTCTTATTAATTTGTTTTCAATAGATAATAGACACTTCTTTATTAACAGCCGACAATCTGCTATCAATAATACCTATAAAGCGAATAGAAATTTGTTGCCAAACAATTTTATTTTCACGAAAATCTTTTATCTGAAAGAATATAAATCATCTGACCTTTAACTTTTTGGTCTGCTAGGTTTTGTCTGCCCAGTGTGACCGACCCCAATAGGCGCTCTACAACCCCTGGACAATGTTTTACCTTCATGTGATCTCGTTAAAATAGGATAATCACTGGATATATTTTTATTGGATCTGGGGTTCCTTTTGTGGTTTACTTAAAGGTTCATTCACTATTATATCACAATTGTTTTATTATTTACATATAACTTAATTAGAACATAAAACTGTGTTCCAGTAATTCGTCATAGGCTGCGACTTTGGTAAACAACGAAAATTATAACATCAGGAAGTCGGATTCCAGTCTATCAGTCTCTTTATAGCCGCTATTATTGGCACGTTTCTTATTGTCTTAGAAAACGTACCTGAGAGGATTTAAATTGTAAACCAACATAATTTAGAGTTTAGTTTCAGCATTATTCTATGTGGATATTTGGTGTGGCGTCGATTTGACCCGCCTGTGTGTTTTCCTTCCATCCAATTGTTTTTCCACTTTCTGTGTAGAATGAAAATAAACAGACCAAACACACACGTGGTAACTGGATACATCCAAAATAATTGCTATCACATTTTGTCTGGCCGTTGGACCTGTCTCTCACAGGGACAGATGATGCCAATCTGTGTATCTCATTTGATTTCCCCCTAAATCTCCCTCAGCCAGTCAACTTGATTGAATTCACCCCCTGGTCTGTTTTTCCATAGATTAAGCTTCGTTAAGACATTAATTCAACGGTGACTCTTTCAGCATCTCCATAGGTCTTCAGGCTAGTTTATCTTGTTTTCCGGCAGTCTGGGCCTCAATCACGCCCAGACAGCCAGGATTAGCCTCAATATACACCTCATTTACTGTGTAACAACGCTCTGTGAGTAATAAGGCTTATTGGTTATTTACCAATATTACTAATGATATATAAAAACACGCGATATTTTGTGAGTCAGTTTATACGCGAGCAGAGCAGCCTAGCATACTGATTAATAAATGTAATATTATTATAATTATAATAAATCTTTTGTTTCTACTTTAGATGGACGATTCACATTGCGCCGAAGGAATCTTTGTATCTCGATTAACGGAGGACGGCCCTGCGGCGAAGAGCGGCCATCTACGTCTGTACGACCGAATAATAAACGTTAGTTGTGATTTCAACCTGTATATACCGGTATATATACTGAAACTGTATAGGGAAATAAATGCACAATCAGCTCATTTCCCGGCATTATACTTGCGCTGTACTCTTCCCCATTAAGTATAACTGTATGCTCCGATGAATATTTATACTGTATTACTTAATCTTTGCCGCGCGGGAGTTCCTTATTTAATCGGCTGATCAGGAAATTAAGGGCATCTTAAGACGTAAGCTACTGGCCTTAACCCGCTTGCCGACACGTGCCGTGTAGCCCTAATAGTGCGCCGCTCCTTCGCCGCTGTTACATGGCGTCTAACGATCGCGCAAAAATCCCTAGTAACCGGGTAATATTGTATTGGGTTTGTGTTCACCACTATGCTAATCCCTCGCAATCTGTAGGCTCAGCCAAGCATGTAATGGGTAGGCGTGTCAATGATTCATCGGAAACACAGATTCTAAATAAGTAATTATATTAAATTATAAAGTTTTCTGTACCGCGGTACTAAAGATTGTCATTACTCTCTCTGTTTGTAATTTTTGTGTGTCTACAGTGTGTATGGTGGTGGGTGCAAGTTGTATTGTTTATTCTGGAACTATTATCATTTGTCCCAAGATGAAACAAGGTTTCCCCTAAGATTAATATAATGGCACTTGAGTGCAATATTAAATCATATTACCAAAGTACTCAATTAAAAGTTCAAATGTGGCTTTTTAGTCAGTGAGATTGTCTCAGTCAGTCAGCCAACAGTCAGTTTCAACGCTCATTTTATTGAATTAATGTACTTTCAAGAATAATTTGACAGAGTAATTTGCCTGTAAACTCATTGATCTAAGTATTTTCCACATATTGGACTTTGGGCCCCATCCATCTATCCCATCATGCTCCTATGAAGCGGGCTGTTTATACTGCGGCCTATGGCCATCATGTTTCTTTAACTCAGACATTATATTACTTAGCCAACGTTCTCTATCGAGCTAGACTCTATATTTCTGGCCCCATTAAGGGGAGGACGGAGCCAGCGATGTGGCTAGTTTTGCCCCGCTAATAGCGGCTTATAATTGATACTGTATTGAGGGACACAATAACCCAAGACTATAAGCCGCGTTCTTCCAAGCCCCAACTCTTTCAAAAAACTGTTAATCCCAAGTGGATACATTTCCATTTGCGCATTGGACTGGTATAATGAGGTATCTTAAAGCTAGTCTATCGGATTTGTTATACTGGTATAGGAGTGCACTTGGTTGGGGTAGTCTCTTTGTTATTCTGCATAAACGTTTTCTGTATGACAACTCCCTTGGTTTGCTATACACCATGCATTCCTCCGGGCCCCAATTGTGTTGCTTTTGCTCGACAAATACCATTAATTTGCGCTACAAAGATGCCCCCATATAACCTTCGACTCCTTTGGTATTTATTCTAGATGAAATTACTTTCAAAGTTCTATGACACAAATATGTGGTGAACCGGTATGTATATAAACTATGCGTGGTGAATGAATGGTTATAGTGCCAGTTGGTTGGGTGAAAGTAAATGCTATCTCTGCGAATTAATATCTCGTTTTGATACAATTAACATTGTTAAATATCAATTAAGGGAAAGGATCAGGTGTCTTGTGTTATTCTAACCAAAATAAAAAAAAAAGAGAATCAATAATTGCAAGCAACACTAGTTACAGTTTGCCCGTGATCATTATTGTCGTTTACTTTGATTTTCCCAAGGTGAGAGTTCAATTGTGATTGTGGCAAGAGCCCCACCCCAACCCTCCCCTCCCCTCCCCCACCCCTATCTAGAGAGATAAGGCACGATGTGACAGATATGAAATCAATATAAGAGACATATATAATTACGAATATTATAATTTGTGAGATTTTGCCGACTAAAAGTCTAAGACATGAATTGTGGCACCGAGATAATTATTGCTCAAGGCCACTGCTCCTGTGTTATTTACATAGCGATGTTAATACGTTGTCGTGATCAACGTCTCTTTGTAATCAATCAAAGCACACATTTTTGGCATTGTTACACGGATTTAATTTCATGTTGAATTAAAGAACAGATTTGGCCTGTTGCTGGTAATTGCGCAATGCAATCCAAGTTTATATGATTATATTTGCGGCTGTTTGCTGTAATGGCGCCTGTTGTCACCGTACAGGACGCAGCATCGCGTTTTATATAAGAAGAAGGCAGCTTAGATTCCTTTATAGGTTATATATGGTCTACACAATGCAGGTCCCTCACTCATTGTCCATCCTGATTAAAGCTGAAACGTATTTTTAGACAATAGCCTCTAATTATCTGCCATCCAGCGACTAATCATTCTGTAGCGAGATTATGGTAATCCTTTGACTCACCACGTCTTCACATAAATAGGCCTATATATCCGTATACCGGTATGTATGTGTGTTCGCGTGTCTGTGTATATGTGGCTAACTAATTTTCAGGCTGGGTGCAGCTGGATTGTATAATACCCTGGGCTACGCCGAACTTGGGTTTAGTTCTGCTTGAAAGATGTAAGACGGCCGACTTTGCTATCATCCGCATTGCTTGCCCTTTTCTCACTGCGTGCTGGGTTCGATAACAATGCAGAGATTATGCTTCATCTCGGATAAGGTCTGTGGCATATGGTATCTGGATTGATTGGTCTGGTGTATTATTTGTCAACATATTGCAGATCACCGAATACTAATACCAACTATATTTGAATGCGTCATTTTTTGTTTGGCCCGCAGTTCAAAAAGTCCAGGTGCAGCTCAACAAATTCGGCTTATGTCTACTAACTTACTCTACGATTCAAGGCACACCCTTATGATGCAGGTATGAGTGCACTGTATTAATGGGGAACGATGGGAATTAGTATCCTTCTGCCAAGCTCCCATTTCTTTTCTTTCTTATAAATGAGGTTATTTTATATTAATCGAGTAGAATTTTCAAAACTATTAACCAACCATTGAACACCGTCACCTATCAGATTTTTACTTTTATTTGCTTATACTTATACTTTTATTTACTTATTTTTACTTATACTTTAATTATGTGTAAACAGACGTACCTATATGCTATTTCTAATTCTAACTATATCAATAAACTTATTTTTTAGAGTTGCACTACTAGAGATACTTGAATTTTTAATTGGATTTTCGAAAATTAAAACCTCTGATACTTATATTCGCCAGATGTGGTGTTTGTGTGTCTCTAGCTCTACAAAGCAACCGCGCGTTCTCGTATTGCCTGAGTGAACTCGGTGACTTTGGCGGCAGTTCCGCTTACCAACTTGTCAATTTATCGCGGTTGATTTAATATTGCAAGGCCAATTTATCACGATCGATGAAACTGTAGAGTTTTTGGGCAATCGGGCGCATTGAAGCGACCTGGGTTCCCTTTAGGTAGCTAGGCGGGTTGGTGTAGACCGCGTTCACGGTTATATGATTCACAATAGTGGATGGCCCTATTGCGGCTACCGGGGTTCAGCCACCGTAAACTGATTCATCTGTGCCGGGCAACTGATGCGGAACTTTTTCCTCTTTCCAAATATTTCTACTCCACCCAAAGCTTCCTTGATCCCTTAGAATTTGTGGTAATTAATTCTTCTTAGGTTAATTGACGTGGCTGATTTTCGGTGTTATGTAGGCAACGAATTATTTCCACCCTGTAACCCCCTTGTCGATGCCTATTCGGCCATATATTAATGCGTAGTGACACGACCATGCCAAACCGTTATTTATATCACTGATTGTCTCACCAAGCCTATAATATAGGTTGTGTACCAACTTTGATGCCTTGCCTTAGCTTGTTGTGTGGTTTATAACTTTCTAAAATTATCCAACTGCTAAGTTATCAGAGAATTTCTCTGATAAGAAATACTCCGTAGACATTTTGAATAAACGAAATGAATTCCCTTATATTTTCTATAACTTTGGTTTAATTTCACCGTGAGAACGTGTGATCTCTATAAACTTCCTTGTACATAAGGAGTGCTCGTTCGTCTGTTGCCAAAATCCCCCCTACCGGTCTATTGATTTGTCCTGTTCCGTGCGCGTCTATCGGTACATATATATACGCATCGCACGAGTTCCCACGATATAGTCTAACCACCGGACCTACCCCGCCCCCCACACCCATCCCCATTAATAGGGACCGCCTAGGGTATTTATTGTTGCTTATTTAGCAATTATATGGGCCACATATGTATTAATTAATTTCAGTGTATATTAATATATAATGAGAAGGCCAATGCACACCCCGGAGCGATTGCAATATAATTATAGTGAAATAAAGTAATTGCCCCTCCTTACAAACCCACTTGTGCATATTATTACCATATTACCGAATTAGTTTGGCCTACCCGCCGCCCCAATAATTGTGTGTGATCAAAAACCCACATTTTATAATTAAAATATAAATATATTTATTAATTGGGTTAATATTTTATGTGTTTATTATTATTGAGTTCGTTTACTGAGAGACACTTCCCAGGGCCATACACTGTCATTTATGATAACCCTGTATACTATAGTAGCTCAAGGCTTATTCAATACAAAAACAATATGGACATCTGCTAACCATCTATTATCTACTGTAGGGTTTTAACACTTTGTTGGAAATCTCAGCACCCAATTTGCACCTACTCCCATTCTAAGGGGAACTACATCCCCCCTAGGGCGAAGTAATTTCCCTTGGGATGCCTTTGTGCCTTTTCCATATTCGCCTTGTTATAGCCTAAGTTCCAACCTCCAACATACTGTAGAAGACTCATAGTTCCAATGGAACCATTATAAATAGGCTGCACGCACCTGTTGACTTACAACACCATATTCCCAACTTGGACTCCTCCCATACTAACAACCTCCTTCAATGAATATTTATAGACCAATATTGACAATGTAGGCTGTATGTAAGCCACCCCCCACCCCCCCCCCCCCCCATGCCTTTGACTGACAACACATGCATGTAGTTGCATTGCATCGGGGTTTAGGCTTCACTTTCAATATAATGTCAACATTTCCATTATGCTAGTGGCTTTTATTAGGAAGTATATCGGTTGCACTAATATATATAGTCATAGCAAACTGTAGGTTCCCATAGCTTAGGCGTAGCTAGTTTTATTCACTTCAGTGTCGTAGTAATGAGCCTGGAGGGGGTAGGATTTCATTTTGGGTCATTACCCGAAAATGAGTTTAAATTGGACTGGCCTGCCGGCAATAGTTATTAATTATTTCATGTAAGTGATTGGAGGTGTTATACATTTCAGTGTCGTGGATAGGACTGGGCCATCTCATTGATTAGTTTGGCTAATGTAGCAGCTAGCAGGGTTGGTTGATTACTGCCCCACTAAATCTCCACCCCTACATTGTGCTCTTGGTTATAATTAAACAGCGGGGCGGGGGGACTCTGAATGGGCTATGCTGCCATGGAAGAATGGTCCCCTAGCTACTTTGTCTCATTCGGTAACATTCCGTACAAATCCATTGTTCATACCATCCGATGATATACGGGCCGCCTCCACTCTAGGTTCCATGAACCACCATACTGGCCCCATTTTTTGTAGCTGTTGTATTCATTGTCCGCCATATGTGGTTCGTTTCCTTATATATTCGCGCGCCTACTGTTCGATGTTGGGTCGATAGCTCGCGAGCCATTTCTACTGACTTTCTAGACAATTCGATACGTCACTCACATCTTTTTTCAATTAATTACTCCGGGGCGTACTTTGACACTCCAAAATTATCATTTTGTTGAATGAAACTCCAAGAGGCGCTATTTGTTCACAAGAGGTATCTGCAATCTCAATTGACCGCATTTATAGGATTTCAGCTCATTTCGCAGAGTCGTATATCAATGTTATCGCAATTGGGGTTGACATTTTGACTTGGAGTCGCCTGTCCCGTGGCCCGGCCCACTCTGAATTCATCATTGGGCCTTGGATAGAGTCTCACGCGGCCCTCGTAATATAATCCCCCCACTATGCTTCTATATGTAACATAATTTTGATAATCGGATTATCGGCGAATCATCGGTTATTTGCTTCTGCAACATCACTGGTTCCCACGCTTTGTGGTACAGATGAGCTCTTTTCACCTGTGATCTGTTATGTTAATATTGACTTTTATATTTTACATCCTGGTTGACGAAGCGTGTCTTTTAAATTTTGCGCTAAATATACAACCTGACATGTCAGATTTTCTGATTAGGTTTTTGAAGAATTTCTTACTACAAATAGGATTATGTTTTGTATTTGTTCCCTTTATAAAACTATTTGTTTTGACGAACAATTGTCTATGTCATTTCATGAACCTAAACACCATCAAAATCAGGCACAGGTGCTATACACAGCTGGGTAATTTCAGCCGATCTAACAGGATTTGCAATATTTTGTGGCAGTATACTAGTTCCTGGGTGCCCTTACCCCAGGGGAGTGGTTTGGTTAAATATATTTTAACATTCATAAAGGTATGTATCATTCATTATTGCGGTAATCCATCTAGATTTGCCAGGTTACCTGTTTATCTTACTTGTTCTTACTTTGATGTATTATGGAATGGTCCTCTTTCTTAAAGCGTTTCTTCGAAGGTGCGTGTTACGCGTGGCCCTAGTGTACAGTGGTGGTATCTTGTTCTTGGCTTAGCTACCAGTTTCACTGCGGGATTACGGCCCTTATCCTGGCCTTTGGACCGTTAAAAATGCTGCAAACGTCGGAGTCACTTTGAACTTTGGTTTCACCCATATGCTTAATGGAATAGAGCCGCTTCGGGCACAGTCGCTCCCACTGGATTGATGATGTAATAATGCACACAGGTTGTCAGTAGCAAGGGGCCTTGCAATCTCAATCCTTTGGTTTTGCCGCCTTTCATTTAATATGAACTTTCAGATTGAAATCATGATGGTCATTCATGTGTCATGACAACGTTTTTGGAGTATATCCCAACATTTTGGAACAAATGTTTGGGACAAACTCTTATTCCAAAAAAAATGATTTGGTCCACATTCTATATTGATTTTAGTACAAAACCTGTAAAATATTTGCTTGTCCCTTTCCCTTACTGTATAGCCACTGAATATGGTTCAAGTGTTTCTTTATGTGGGTGGTTTGTTTGTGTGTATGCCCTAAATCGCTAAATCAACCTATCAAACTGTCAATCAGGATTGACTATTGTACTAAAAGAGGAAATCACAACATTATTTGTTTAGCATAACAGTATCACATTGTCATATTATTTTCAACAGATTTTTTTTTTGTATGGAGATGGTAATTTGCGCACCATTTATAGAGATGATAATTTTCTCTGAATCATATATGGTTATTGACTATATGTATATATTTCTCTAAATTGGGGGTGTATGGTTATACGTTTCTTGCTAATTAATATTGGTGGGTGGTATTGTTATGTCATTGTATCCTTTTCACTCACTCTTTTTGCATAGAAGGTGGCTAAGCAATTATAGAGACTTATATGATTGTAAGGTATACTTATGGGAGATTTATGTAACGCATAGTTATGGTGAGACTTCCTATCTCTTACATAATCAGCCCACCTTGGCAACCTTTGATAGAATTGAGGTCATTCCTCCATTATTACCATATTCCATTCGGATATTGGATGTCCCAACAGTATCATATGGTCGGAGATTTAGCGGAATTAACTACCCATTAAAATCGTATAACTTAAAGTGGTTGCCAGATATGGGGTTTACTAATTTTCCAACCCAATGGCTCTGCATGAATGAATTAAAACTATGAATGAGTCAAGCCGCTCGTTGTGGTGTGAGTAGTTACGGTATTATGAGTGATCATGATAAAGTGACGTGGAAGGAATTTCGTCGTTTTAGAATCAGTTATGATTTTGATGGGATTGTTGATTTTTTCTAAGTACAGTTAAGTTATGATTCATCCGCTGTGGGAGACTTTTTTATATACCTATAATTGTTTTTTTTATGTTTGTGTTTTTTTCTTTGCCGAACCTTTTTATGCGATGGAACCTTTTCCATGTCCCCTAAGGGATGTGTGCGGATATTTACATTATTCACTGTATTTGGACGCCCATAATATCCCACAGCTTCAATCCTATTCACATACAGTATTGACGAGGGTCTGTTACCATGGGATGTTTAAGAATATGTTTAGATGTTCCAGAGGACATTATGTATATTATTCTACATTTCTATTAGTAAATATTTTGAAGATTTTGTATAATATAATGAAGTGCTTCAGGTGAAATGGAATAGAGTCAAAAGGATTTGTGACAAGCAGATTAAATTACTAAATTTTATTTCATTTGTAATTCTCATTTTTTCCATGGGATTTTATTTGCATTGATTTCCAAACGAAAAACCTTAATTTACATGTGGCTTCCTTAGTTAGGTTTATTTCCTGACCTGTTAATTACTTATAGCCAAAGGCAGGTGACAGAATTGGTCGTACGTGTGAAGGAAATTGGTGCATTTGGTCGGGCAGGTGCCGTGTAAGACGCTTATACTCTGCCGTGTATAGATTTGGTGGGATAAATTTTTAGAAACATATGATGCATGAGCATGACGGCTTACATTCATTAGTTTATTTAATATCGATCCTTGAGAAATTATTCAAAACGACTTATAGATTGTAGCATTAGGTTAAGGCTTGATTAAAATCATTGACGCATATTGTTAAATCCATTATCAACCACGTACTGTCTGGTAGATCTTATTTCTCAATGCAATGTGGATGTACCGAATCGCATTCATGTGATATTATTGCGGATGTCAGCATAACTTCTACGAAATATGGTATGAGCACATTAACAATATAGTATTACGGTTTCATGTTATTGTGAGTAGGTTATTGGGTGAGTTACACGTGTTCTTTGAATCGGCTGCCTCTTTTTGTATTAAGTTTTCTAGTATATCACTGCTTATTATGACCTCCTTTTGCAACCTTGAGTGAGTGAGAAGGTGCGCATGTGGATGCGGATATGTTGTTCTCATTGCCCCGAGGACACATGTGAGTGAAGCAAATATGCCCCTCCCCCACCCCCCACCAGCCTCCCCGGCATTATGAAACGACACCCACCTACAGTACTATGGGAATTGTTGCAATAATGTTAGGAGGTTATTATGTATTACTGGGGGCGGGATATGCTCTCCCGTATACAACGTACTACAACTAGACGATTTCGCTAATATGGGCGGGGTTGAGAATGTGTCCTCATTATCGGTCGATGCGGACGATTTACAACGAGAGACCAATTTCGACCGTCAAATGCTAGAGGCGTCAATTAGCTTGCAACCAGAATCATGTATTGATCTACGAGTGGTCAATTATATAATACCATTGTTCGGTAAATATGTTACTTTGTAACTCAAATTCTTTCATAATCGATTCTAAAATTTCAATGAAAACTTACTCGTTCGTAGATCCTCTCCTTTATTGTGCGTCATTATCCTCAATGTGGGGCGAGCCACAGAGTCTGATATGAGCCTTAGCATAACGTGCCTCAATACGTGTTTCTTTGTGCATTCGGATGTGTATTTCATAATATCGTGAAATTCATGCCTTTCAAACTACAATATAATTAACACCGACTCAAAAGTAAAATATATACCTAATACCAATTACAGTGTGTGTATTTATTTATTTATAGTTAGTTCTAGTTATAATTACATAATATAATTATAATAAGTGTAGACCAGGAGATTAATTATTATTAGTGAATTATTTCATGAAATATTCATGTTTCAATTGGTTTAGTTTTCTATTTCAGTTCCTTTTCTATTAAATTCCCCCGGTAATTTTTTGCGGTTCTAGTGTATCATTCCTGTCCACACCATTCGTACAGCCCGCAATACAGAACCCATAGCAATGGTAAACACTTAGGTTACTGCCTCTGTCGCAGCCCGTTTCGAAACTGAATACTTCGCCTCTTATGTATTCCCCGAAGCCACTCACAATGTTGACTCGGTCCAATTTCGTTGCATCGCTTTGATGTTTGCCGACAGCTTTCTGTATCACTGCTGCTACTGATGCGTAAGTGAAGCCCTGCCATGCGAAATACACCGATGATTGACTTTACATTGGCCATATTATCTTCGCCTTTAGGTAATGGATTTTTTCCTTAAGTGGGTCGTTTGTTCATCATCTTTTCTTTCATTTATCTTTCATGAGTTTGTTTGTTTCGGCGGAGACCACCGGTGAGTGTCTGAATGCTGGGGATCAGCAATGGGAATCGATTAAAAATATGTTTTTCGTATATATTTATTGTTCGCAAACCAGGTGATTTTATGATTAATTTATTGCCCTATATAGGAGTCGTGGGTGCGCTCAAATTAATTAAATAGTAGCAGCTGTGTTTAACATAACCTCGTTAATAATACAACAACTAGTATTGCACTTATTTTAATTTCTTCTGATGTGCGTATCATACTATGTAATATATGCATACATTTTGTTTATTGTTTTGGTTCGATGTAGCCCTTCTATGTAAAATATTGGTTTAAATTGAAAATCGGGTCTTTCTCTTTCTTGGGGGCGGGTGGGGGTATTCAAATAGATTCTTGGGACGCAAATTGGCATAACAAACGTATGTAATAGCGCATTACAGAAAGATTGTCAACCCATGGGAAAGTATACCAACATAGAAGACAATAAGACCGTGATCCAGATAT
This sequence comes from Nemertoderma westbladi, assembly GCA_032718475.1. Lineage (NCBI taxonomy): Eukaryota > Metazoa > Xenacoelomorpha > Nemertodermatida > Nemertodermatidae > Nemertoderma > Nemertoderma westbladi. The sequence goes on along the minus strand of JAUCBJ010005932.1, from coordinate 15,730 downwards.
GGTGCAGATTCGTAACGTGTTTAATGATTAATCGAGACCAAGGGTCACCCGACGTATGTCTTGAGAGTTTTTCGTGTTCAGACCCCAATTAGTCGCTTTCCATTCAGCGACGTAGATAATGCAGACCGTTTTAATCCGAAAATTACTCCCTTATTCGCACAAGCATGATAACCAAAGTCGTCCACGAGAACGCATTATTCTGGCATGGGGGTTGTGTGCATTATTCTTTTGTAATTCGCGAATGATGTTGGTACTCAGATTGGCAATAGATAAGTATAGAACACCCTTTATGTTTTCGGGCATTGCATATGGGCATGACATATGGATATAATATGCAAAGTTACGCATATCTACAAACAAGCAAATTGGTGAATTTCTTCCACTACAAGGTAACTTGTAACGCCATTTTTTAGCTTCTAGTTTTTACAGCCTCAATAAAAAATTGGGCCCTTCATAGATCTGGGCCACACGATGTCCTCACTTTATAACCCATTTATATTAAGGCACTTGCGTTAAGGGACCACTTAAACATTGACGGCTATTTTCAGCCACTTTGATTTTTATGTTCTTGTCATAAATCGATGTAATTATAACGTCCGGACAGTGCGATTGCAACGCCATGGCATATCGTAGTATAGTTTTACGATGTACTATTTATTAATAAGACGTGTTTGTCAGGTTGTTCGATTTTACATGGATATTATAGAGGTAAGTTATAGGGGTGTCCTAATAGGATTTGCCTTATAATTGACCTGAAGCTGTGACTACCCAATGTACAGTCCTTGAAGTATAATTTCCTTTCAACTAGCCGACTCACCATAATGAGAGTCAACTCTCTCCCATGCGTGGTGTTTGTTCGCATGACTTTAACTTTAATTCAATTCATCTTTTGCTTCTTTGAAGGCGAGGGTGAATTATTGTTCTCATAAACCCGATCTGATCAAGGCTTATCAAAGCGCGAAAAATCGATTGGCTATATATTGAACACGTAGGAGCGGCTTCTAGTGAGGACGTTGCGAATGTTTGACAGCCGCTTGCGGCTATTGTCGGCATAACAATAGTTCGGAATGAAGCCGAATCCTATAATGCATGCCTCGGACCATAGTTATGAATAATGGAGGTATTTTTCACGATTTCTGTTTGAAAGTCCCTGAATATTTTGCTGAGTTGATTAGGGGAAGAGTTCTCCGCCCCCGTCCATTCAGAGTGAAGGTATAGTTAGTTGGCCTAATTGACTGAAGGGACTGCCTCTGTTCGTCAACAAAGCTTATGCAACCGCGGCATCTCTTTGAAGTATGGGTATATAGCTGTTTTGCTCTTGCGGATAAATCTTCCATGCTGCTGTGTTGGTGGATGTATTGTTGGGTATCGGTAAATATCTTGGCGTGTATTGCTTAATGAGGCGTAGCGAAGTCAATGGTAATTAGCGGCTCTAGTTGACCCCCCTGAATACTCGAAGAACTCCCATTGTATCAGTTTCAAGCCATTGTCCTGTCTATTCTTTGCTTCCCTGTCGCTGCAACCGTTGATATGGGTCTGCTGAGGCTATTATTCCCTGCATTTCTATGGGTCTCCTCTGGTGTAATTATCTAATGGGCCTACCTCGTAGACACCTCATGGTTCCCTGTGATATTGAGACCATTATAGGTGGAGTAGGTGGGGCTAACGGGGGGGCGCCGCAAATTGTTTTTGCCCGTTGGGGCGGAAAGGTAAATTACTTTGGCCCTTACAGAGAACCGTATGTGTACATTGTTGATGCGGCTATCGGTATCTGCAATGAGTAATAGCTCTCTCCGACCGAGACTTCTGGCAGTGTGTAAGATTCCTTCCCAAATTGTGCTAAATCCAGAGTAATGCCCAATATATTAGCCTTCGCGCAGCACGTGGCACTGACGTAGTTGCATTAAAGATTGCATTATCAGGCATTCAGGCACAATGTATATTGTTTGAATTTTCGTGAATCAAATTGAATTTCACTTTAATTATACGAAACTTTGGTAAGTATATTAACATGCTCGGGAGATATTTTTGAGTACAAATTTTTTTGTAAAGCCGTACAAAATTAGCTATTTTCGACAGGTTGATAGCCAATTAATTGGTGGATATCAACGCCGTTCCTCTAAATTATCATAAAGTGTTATATCTATGTCCAGATGTTTAGATTATGACCTACTATATACATACCCGTACTGCACTAGTTGTAGGGCATATGACATCTTCTATAAAAAAAATCACTAAGCAACTGCTTCAAATTCCTTTGGGTTGGGTTATCAACTCTTCGGTACCTAAACTGTAATAAAGATGTTTAACTCGTCCATATTCAATGATTGCTAAGTCATCTGCTACCAAATCGATCATTGTTATAAAATCCCAGTGACCCATAACAACCATACGACCGTGCCCCAATCAATATAAAATGCCGGCAACTTCAAAGAATGTTTGCTTCTATTTGTTCTTCAGGAGAACCCTTGTGTGAATAACTGGCGTCGTATTGTTGGACATAGGCGGGGCAACAGGCGGGGCACTTAATACAAGGGCGGTCGGGGCAATGCAAACGTGGTAAGCGAATCGTGTGAGATTGATTAGAGTGCGGTAGACTAACCCCGCCCCTTCCCCGCCCCTCTCTCAGTAGCCGTCTACGGGTCAGGGGCGGGCTTCCCGGCACAATAACTCAACGCCTCACGGGATCTCTAAAGATATCGCTTACATTCCTCGTCACGGGGCGGGAGGGTCCACTTACTTTCGGATTCTGGTCACATTTATACCGATAATATATCCGTTGATACATTATGGGTCTATTATATAGTAAACTCTAATCGTAATACCATTACCCTTCCGTGGCTTCCCAATTAATTCGCGGCGATCGGGATAATTGGCCCTTATCTTTTCCCCCTTTGCTTGTTTAGTCGTTTATCATAATACGCAGCAAATGTATGAACACAATGATAGATAAGGTTTTATAAATGAAGTTTGTTAACTATATACCATATGGTTGCAGCACTCTCCACGCGCACGCACATACGCACGAGCTTTACCTCAGTACGACAATGGGTTAGGAATGTCAACTTATTTACGGGAACTTTGAATCGTTAATTGGACGACAAAGGGATGAAACCCCAGGTAGTAGTATGCCCCCCCCCCCCACGCCCACGCTCCTATTTTATATAAGGGGGATGTGGCGACTCTGGTCTTTGTTATATAATTGGTACGGCCCCAATTGCAAAGAGTTACAATGTTTGCGTACCGCAGTATTCCACCGTCGCTGATAATGAGAGATGAACTGAAATGCACAGGCGCTGTGCGCGGGGGCCAATGACCTCGTAAGGGACGCATTCCTTACCACAAAGCGATGTGAATGGAAGGTTTTTTAGGAACATTGACGTATTTATTGATTATCTTCAAAGAATTTTCGAATATTATGTGAGTATATTTAATTATAATAGGGGCCCGGCCCAGCCCCCATGTGATGTATAATATCGAGTTGGGCATATGTTGTCATATATTATATAAACTACACACACATTAGCACTGCAGCAGTTACCATCCCGTGTGAAGAAGACTTTAAACACAGGTTTTAGTACAATATTCAATCAATAAACGCGTATATGTATGCAGTTTATGGGATTGGTGTAACAATAAAACGGACGATAATTACAAAATCTTACTTCATTTACGCTTCACATGGACAAGGAAATGGACATGGACATGGACATGGACATGGACATGGACATGGACATGGACATGGACATGGACATGGACATGGACATGGACATGGACATGGACATGGACATGGACATGGACATGGACATGGACATGGACATGGACATGTCAGTGATACGTTGGCGTTAATAATTATTGTATTAATAATCTTCAATAATCTTCATTTTGCTCAAACCTTTGTTGGTTTTCTTGGAAGAAGGTCTGGTACATAACTCTTACAGCCACGGGCGTGTTAGGTAACAAACGTCAATATCATACCGCCCACATATTATGAACACACTATTTCCGTGAATTAATGTATTTATTTATTTGTTGATAAACTATTCACAATTTATTATAAACATTCCCCGGAACACACATGTAAGTTTTGTCTACATCGCACATTATATACCAAACTACCAATCGTTTGGTCGGAACCAGGGTAGTTAGTTAGGTCTGGAGGAGAAACGTGCTTTATTCATAAAGCGTGCTAAATCCGTCTAGCCAGCATTCGTGCTTTGCTTAAACTATTTACAATAGTTTTTGTTCGCTTTTTTACTCGTTTCTTTGTGTTGAACTCGGTTTGGTTAGAAATATTTCCATTACTCGTGTTACTATTTCGACGGGAAGTGCAATTAAAACTGGCTCTCAAAATGTGGAATTCACAGCATTTTTATGTAAGTCATTTATTGCATTTAACATATCTTTCTAATTAAAATGATAGTTTACTGTAACTACTGTATGAACTTTATCTTTGTTCATAAAACCAGCGTGTATTGTGGTGTAATAGTTTTGTATTTATTTGAATCACAATGAGTGACCCTTCCATTCCCCCTCCAAAAGATATCCCTCCATTCTTCTCCATTCATATGTTTCTTACAATTGTATTTTTTTAAGTACTTTTCCAGTACAGGTACTTGAGGCCAACTCCCAGCAGTGCGACAGCCAGACTGTCTCTAACCGCCATTTCTTCCATTGTCACACTCTTATACCACGCAGAGGGTCTATTAACATATATATATATATATTTGAACAATACTTAATAATTATTGATCGCGCTACCATTCCGCTATTGCCCAACTCCGTGTGGGTCCACACAAAACTTACTCGATTTCGCTTACCGTTGCCTAAAGTCAATTAATTATTTCTCTAAAGCGGGGGGAGGGAGGAGGGGGGGGGGGGGGGGGGGGTCGCCGTTTTGGTTATTGCTAGTGATTGCGGCGACTTCAAAGAGATTAAATCGCCTTATAATATAGCTACGGCAAACATCATTAGTGACGTTGGGGAACGTTGATTGTAATTCGCCATGGGCTACTGACCATTGAATGTAAAGCCAGTGCTCAATCTTGCGTTTAATTATAATTATATCTTAATGCTATCTATTTATAATATTGTTCTATACATTATATAAGTTTATTTATTAATTCGTATAAATGGTGGCCAGTTTAATATAATCTTTAGCCCCCCTAATCTATTGACAACATGGAATTACCGTCGTTGTTGTAAAACTCAAGTATCTTATCTTATCGGTAGGAGCAGTAATATGGTAGTTGGCCCCACAACAATTTAAACGCAGTGTGCTGCGCATTAGCATAATTTTCATACGCATGGTTGAATAGCCGCACTAGTAAGTCCTAAATACCTTGGTGATATTTACATATAATTATTCGTGTTAAATGTTGCGTCCACGAATTCGCATTTGCTGGGGCCCATTAGCCCATTGTGATATTATATTATTACCATACCCCCACAATAATAAACTGCGAGTTTATTCACCTAACTGTTTACTATGTCCCCAAGTTTACAATGTTAGAGTGAAATAACGCGTTTGCTATTAAAGCAAGCGTTCCAAGAGTTTTCAGTTTACTTACTGGAGTGAGGTGGTATCCTTTCTGTGTGTTTGTTTGTTCAAACATTATAACAACTTCTTTGATGGTCCCGCTGTAAATGAGCGGATATGGTATGGTATTCCAACCAGGGATGTAGACTTGAAGATATATATTATAGTATGTTCTCTTTGTATACAATGTGCAAATAGGAAGTAATTAATCTTTCAAAGGGTTCCGATTTTTAGCATTTCGACTTTCTTTATCAAACAATCGCAATCCAGGTGCCGAATCACTTCCCTCCTATTGATATCTCATGTTTCATTGTTGCTACATTTGTCATAGTAGATTATGTATAGATAGATATGTGATTCCAATTACTTAATTAATTACACCACAACATAATATCCTAAATGCACTTTATAAAAGTATTTTTTGAGTATTCGTTTTAAAATGCCACCTAGTGACAATTTAAAGCATTTTTAAGTTTGAGTAAAACAACTGTTTGAGCGCCATCTTCCGGGCTGTAAATTCACAAATTCTCAGATAGTTAATGCGGTTTCCTTCCACTTGGTGCTGCTCTCAGGAATTAGAGAACCTTGGTAAAAATGTCAGATTGTGTGTGATGAAGCTATGATTGTGTAGATGTGTACGATGTAGCATCACTCCAATTGGATGGACTGACCTGCCGCATTATAAATAATTAATCCCCTAATATTTCTGATTTTATGCCATAATATTAATATTTATTATTTTTACCGGGCCATTGTGTAGTATGTATGGTGTAGAATGAATTGAATTATACAATACCAATTAATTTTTACCCTTAATATTTTCAAATCATGTATGGCCTGGCCCCTTGACATTGTCACACTTGACAAAGTGTGCGTATAATTGATTGGCAGGTGGTAGCTTTGGGATTTTTGGCGGTGCTATATATGTGAATGCGATCGATTTATTGATACCAAAAGCATTTACTTCCGAAAGTGCCAATTAAAGTTTTAAGGTCCAAAACTATATTAGCCTCATAAACCTTAAAGTTGTGCTAAATAGTCCAGACATTTTAGCATACTAATTTAACAAGTTGAGAGTCATTATTACTTAATCATCCAATTAACGGCTCCTTTGTACATGATTGATTGACCTTTTACTATATGTAAATATATGTCGAGTATTTATAGTTGCCATAGTGGACTAATTCACTCACGTCATACTCCATCACTATCCTCTCTATTTTGTTCCGACATTAGTTAGCCACGCACACTTGTTTTTGCTTTTGCCCTGCGTCTCCCCTCTTCGGGTGTATTTCTTTCTACGGCGAATTCCACATTCTTTTAATCTTTGCCGCTTTTCATCCTTCTCTCTCCCACCACCCGTAATGTACTGTAAATTTCACAACTACATCGAAACCGCAAGTTAAAACTCACTCCACCTATCATAGAGTCCCAGATTCAGGCGGCATACAATCGAAACGGAGTTTTGATTTCCTGTGGGATCGATGGAAGAGTTGGGATTCCTTCAGCCCATTGCGCCCCGAACGGGAGCGCAATGGAAAGAATAGCTCGACGGCGTAAAGCCATGCCGTCAAATAAATCGTAGTTGAATAGGCCTGTGGGAGGAATTAGGATCGGGGTGGAACGCAATGCAAGACGCGGTGACAACCTGATCCCCCAATCACTCGTTTATCTCCACTCGTTCGTGGCGGCAAATCCCCGACTAATTGTCACTCTCCCTGTAGTTTGCTTCATGTTTGTGTCACTTAATCAGATCTCTACTGGGTTTATAAGCAATAGGGGGTGGTTTGTGTAATCCTGTGAGTCCATTTCCCCTAGGCCTCAGTGGACGTGCATGTGTCAGTGTTTCTGTATAACTCTTTTTTTTAAAGCCTCAATCATTGAACTTATTTCCGTGGTTACTAACATTGTTGGTCACTACTCTTTCCGATGAGTCTTTCCATATCCCACTCCCCCCCTGACTAGTTTCCCGTGGTCTGTGTCCCTTAGACATTGTCGCTTGGACGAACATACAAGCCTCCATGTCTCCTATACTCTTGTTACCCCATTATAATTACTCAGTTTCTCCGTAAATCCGCCATTACTGGTCCTTCCCATATATTAATGGTTTGTCTCTGAGCTATAATATTTTTTGACTGTCGGGATCCTTGTTTGCTGGTTTGAGTTCCGTGTAGGATTGGCAGCCTGGTTTGTTTTCTGTGCATATGTAGCGAGTTATAACTGTGTCCACGCGTCATGTCACGCTGTTTTACGGTCATTCTAAATAGGCATTAATCGCAACCGGTTTCTAGACAATTATTTACCTTCGCCCAGCAACTTTAACCTGCCAGTCTACTCTCATTTATAGTACATATATGTTGTAATTTTTTTCTGTACACTAATTTGACCATTAAACCCATTTAATCCTTAATTTATCATTATAATTAATCCGATAATTACCATTATATAAACCTATTGTCGTTAGGGGATTAATTACACTTATTCAAAATATATTGAACCATACGGGTGTGAATATTGTAATTCATTATAAATTGTAAAATATAACAATTAAATAGCTAAATTGATGTATAAGTGCAAGTATGCGGTCAAGGCCAAGGGGAAGACCACAAGACGTGAGCGTGTACCATGGAGACAGTTGACATGGTCGGGTCCAACTCAATCGACGAAGGCGACGGTTAGTCTGGTTCAAGGGGGTTTCTTTTATCGCATTTATTTTATCCCCAATATCTGTTGTTATCTGGTACTACTTATGACTTTACTTGGGCGGTGAGTCATACAGTATCACCATGTTTATTGCTGAGGGCCAAAGTCCATTCTTACAATTGGGGACCATTAATTGTAATTGGCCGAAGTAAAAAGGGCACATAAGTTTCTCTGTCAAATCCCCCCCCCCCCCCCCCCCCCATACTCACTCCTCCCATCGAATATCTCGCACAGTGAGTCGTAATCACTTTGTATGGCATTGCGAAATCTTTTAATGAAAGGGGAATGATTGTGGATTTACTGCAGCGGAGCGCAGGAGGATCTGGGCGTGGTAAGTAAGTAAGGGGTAGAGTGGTGGGGGGACGCGGATGGTCGGACAATGCTATTGTATTGTTTCGCTTGGACACTGCTTCGGCCTATTGTTAGCTACCTGAGAGAGAAATATTTCGCCAGTAGATCAGCCAAGGATGATGATCCAACACAGGTTGCACTATGTGTCACATACTGCAAACCAGCAGGATCTCAAGCCCGCTCGCGATTGGAAGTTTTGCTACTGTATACACGGTCTCCTTGGCGACGACCAATCGTTAATCAAGCTTGACTTTGCAAAGCTTTTCGTAGTTTCAAGAGTGAGGTTACTAGCTGATTGTGCTGTCATATTCATATGTCAAAGTATAGTTTACGATTTACTACAATATTAATGCGTCCCAATTAAGATATTTTTGTTTTACTTGGTGTTGTCTGTAAAAGTTATCAATTATAAACTTTTGTTCATCTTTGAATTGCGTGTAACTTTGGCGGCGTTTACCGCCATTGGTTTTGTTTTATGCAAGTCTACTTCCACAATCAATGTATAACATCTGTGTCGGATGGGCGACTGTCTCTATATCTATCGACTTATCTATTTAATTTCTCATCGTATTCGATCGATTGTCTTCATTCGTCGGACCTTGTTCATTAGTCATCCGCCTTACAGTCCATCTACTTATTAGGGCCCATTGGGATGCCTTCTTCATTAAATGTAATATATTACTTAAACATATTTAACGTGGTTTTTTCATACTATATTGTTTTCGCTTGTATTTCCACTGCTAGCATTTCGATATTTTATTTGGTTTCGTTTATACATTTACTTTCGATTTCATTGTTACATGTCGTGTTCGCATCTCGGCTGAAATAAAGTATTGTAAGTGTTATTTCTGAGAGTTTCGTCTTGTGTCGATCCAGATGAATCATTGTATAATATAGAAATAATATAAAGTAATAACATTTAGTATATGAATTTGAACAACGTATGCAAATTTGTTTAGATCTAATTAATAATCTATAGTTTTTAATTACTTACAACAATATATAATTCAACACAGTGATGTTCTTATTATTTATTTTCTAATGATTTATATTTTATTTATTTTTAGGTAAGTTTGTGTAACATACAATATGTACAACGGTAAACAGTTGGTGAGTTACTCAGCTACTATCTATTAATATATGTTTCTCATTTCTAACAATTTCATCCGCATTATATGTTAAATGTATTTCTTGCCTGTTTGTTTATTTCAATATTGATAATTATAATATTGAACTCGTTATGTTATTTACATAATTGCATGGAAAATGTTACTAATACTAATTACGTACAATGCATGTATTGCTGCGTGAGACCAGTACTTGCAGTACTACTAAAGTGCTTTGATTCCACAACCGAGAACATTTTTTCCCAAAATTTAAGAATTATTTTACGAAGGACGGGATATAGCATTAAGAAAATAATTAGTTTTAATTATATCATAATTATCAATTAATACAAAATCTGAAAATACATTTTTGTTATTTTATGATAAGAAATGATATTGTGTGATGTGATACCACTTTGCGACGAATATGATATGAAATACGAAAATTGTATTTTTGTATATATCATGTCGCTGATTTCTATAGCTAATCTTATTTATACCAACTACACAGTTTGATAAAGCCTGAATGAACACTCCCCACTGTCACAATGAATTATATATACCTGTGCAGAATTTGCTTATATGTTTGCAGCTGTAAGTCACATTGTTGTCCTTGCTTAATTACCGCCGGTATGACACGGCGTTCGTTCGTATGAGACGTCATTAAATGAGAGTGTTTGCTATTCCGTAATAATTGAGGCGGACTTCCATCTATCTTCCTTCGATACACTTTCCCATAAGTTTTCCATAAGCCCCTGCTGATTTTACCTCCTGTTATTTATTATCTTACTGGCCTTGCTGAACCCCTCATTAATTTTTCAATATTTTCTTTGAATGCTGATTATTTTATTGAAGAATTGTTATTTTCTTCTTGTTAATTTTCTATAATCAACATTTTAATGGAACTTTCCTATTGAAAATCTCTAGATTGTAAATATAATAATGAGTTACTTCATTTTATTTCAGCAATTCAGTCGGGAATAGAATCTGCTCTACTGAATATATTTCTGTGATAACATTTTACTGATAATAACTACTCATGCTATGTCAATATTGATCAATCCCCATATGTTCGGGGTAATTTAGATGGAATGCTATTGCGAGTAATACGACACACGGCACAGTCTGCTGCACAAGCAGTTTATCCGTCTTGTCCTTCGACTTTTCGCGTTGCTAATTGGCTCCAAACTCGGCATTCTTCAGCCTACAATTTTCCCCCATTCCGGAATCTACAGGCCGATATGAAACATATTGTGTTTTTGAAATGAGAGAAAGTTATTATAACCAGCGGTGGTTTGAAGTAGTTTTATGCATTATTATAGAATAGAAAATCCAGTAATCCCTGGAATATTAGGCAGGAAATCCTTGCCTCTCCGCACCTTCTGGGCGTGGCGCTGTTTTGCTGATGCTGTTTTCTCATTAGCTTCATGTTATTCCGAGGCTTTGTGAATTAGTTGTGTGGTGTGAACGCTGGTGTTGCCAGACGCAATTATACTATTCTAGTTTGTGGAATTATGATTGAAATTTTTCCTGGATCGATATTATTACAGCTTCCAGTGTGCGATTGATTGTATATTTGCTTTGTGGAGGGAGAGTCGTTGGTTATACAGCGGTACGTATTGCGGCACCAGCTGCGACGCCATAGGGGTTGGAATGGCTATGCTAGTCCTGTAGGAATGCTTAAAGCGAATCGGTCTTCAAATTAGACGATTTCCTAGGACTTTTAGCTTGGCAGAAATGCGGCAGATATAATGAGATAGCTGTATTAGAAGTCCGACCTCCATCAACTTAGAATCCCATTCTGGTGGATATTCGTTTCTCGATTGCTTCTGAGTTTGGAGAGGGTTGCCCATGGTGTCTGCCCTACCCGCGTTCTAGTAATTGAGTTACGTGCCTGTCGTTCCATCAATCCCAAGGTCCTAATAGGCAAACTATAGTTCCCCCGCAATCCTTACCTGCGATCTATCCATAAACGTTAAGTCCATTTTCATGTTCATTGCTCGGCAATGGCCGGGGGTCCAAAGATTGGGGGCGCATTTTTTATTGATTGGATGCGAGTTTCTTGTGTTTTCTTGGAAGTACATCCTTTTCTTTTAACGATTAAACGACCCTTTTTGCCTTACGAAGAAACTTAGATCGCTATATCTTATCTGTGTCTGTCCCGAACGCGTTGGAGTGAACGGACGCACCTTTAGAAACGATTGACATATCCTTCAAAAATTATCAAGTATCTTCTGACATGTCTTTTTGCCGAGTGCAATTTATTGCACACAATAATTGTACAGTGCCTAGAACCAGTCGCCAAACCTGCATTATTTATTACTTTAGCGGAATTCAATTAACATCATCCCATCTGGCAGGCCCACAACTTCTATGCATTATTAAAATACTTAAAAAACTTACGACACATTATATTTATTTGGCGATGAATGTAGTAAAAACTGAATGCGATTGTATTCCAAACCGGTAGTTCAAGTGACACATACTTCACTTCACACAATTCAACTATTTATTTGTGCATTAGTAGTAGTAACACCGCTGCCTTCACAGTCTTCGGGTAAAGGACGTCCCACCCCCTCGTAAATTTCCCTTACTGAAGCACATCTGCGAGAAACCTTTAATGCATTCTATTTATTAATCGGTGTGTCAGTAACCAACCCACCCTCCCTCCCTCCTCAGGACGGCCCCTTTAATCACTGCTCTCCCCGAACGAAAGCTTTCTGATCTCAGGCCGCTCGCTGCCGGTAGGTTGGTGCTTACCTGCTTGTTAACAATGCATGGCCTAGCTATTGTTCTCTTCGGTGAGTGTGTATGCGTGCTGCATCCCTCTATGCGTCATGCTCCGTACACTCATAGGCTCAGACAGGCGATTACGGGTAACTATTTGACCTGCCCTTCCATATCAGTGATTGCGTGAAAATTGCATCGTGTTTCGCAAGTTAGAGTTGATATGTTGCGAAGTGCGAAGTATAAAGTGCTTCGCTGCTACCCATAAGTTTTTATGTTGTAACTGGAGTAAAAAGTTTCGCTACTGACTGCGATCCTTGTTCTTTGTTATATTAATTTGATCAAAGGCCTTTCTCCCCAACAGTAAATCAAACAATTACACATTTCGAATTAAACTCGCTACATGCAAATTATCACTGAAACGTTCGGGTATCTAAGTCATATACTACCATTAACCCCCAACTTTATTGCTCTCTAATTGTGACCGTAGTACCATTCATGTTGCGCGGCTAATAATATTTGTAAAACCATAACGCGATCCCTTTACGTGGCCGCTCAAGGCAGCAACACACATAACTAATCACACTCACATCCTGACTATGTTATTATTACGCGTTATTATAATTAAGGAAATGTAATCAGGGAAATGCCTTCCCTGCCTTCATTCCTCCCCCCTCCTCCCATATACTTAATATTTCTTCTCATTGGGTTTGAACATTGCAGTATCCATTGATATGCTTCCTGTTTCGGGACTTATCCTTTACCTGGACAACCCCCTGCCCCTGTCTGCATTAGGTTTCTTATGCTACAGTATCTCCCCGAGGGGGTGCTGTACTGCGCCGCTCTGTAGTTGTTGATAAGAATTATAGCAGCCTCTCCCAAGTCAAAAGGATGTCCCGAGTAAATAGCAATCAGTGGTTTAGATCAATGCTGGGCATTATTCCCTAATTCTAAAGGAAGCTGATGTCATGCCTACTAAACCACTTGCGTATAATACTGTATTATATGCTTGCATGCACTACCTATAGTTAGGATATACTGCTGATTCTAGAATCGGCTTTGTTGAGTTGGAAGGTCGATGGAATGCCTCGCTAATCAAATATAATCTGTCTGTGGATCTGCGGGTGTCAGGTAATGGTGTGTCTCTCACGGATTCCATGGCTAAATTGAATTTTCGCATTGCTCACTAACTTCAGTATTCAGTGCCTCCTCTTACTTAGTTCTTACTCTTTCGACATTATTTTGTGTTCTGCATTTTGCCTTCTCCAAGACACTGATACCCTGTGGAATGTGTCAATTCTTCATTCCCCTTGCCGTCTACGGCGTAGCGACATTCCTTCTTTCAGAAATTATCGTTAATATTTGATGATAACTATTTATTATTTATTGCACCGTTATTCAAGCTCTATAAAACCTACTTTCAATTTATTAGCCCTAATCCGAATTATTCTTTCTCACCAGTAGTAGTGTCCCCCTTTTATTTCCTAAAGCAAGCTGAGTTGTATTTTTACACAAACCTGTCATTGATGCTTTGTTTATTCCAGTTCGTGATTGACATTGCCTGGAATGTTAATATATAAATTTGTAAATCTAATTGTCTTTATGGTTTTGGGCATTTAATGACGTGCAGGACCTGTTTTCCGTGTTTCGCCTCCAATATGCATTGTTGCGTTACATGTGCCGTCTTAATTTATTTCTAAGTGTAAGATTCTAATGGTACTAAGCTGCGAATACCAAGTGGCATGTATATTAATATCCGATTGTATTCTATGATCTTGCGGCATGTCAATTAAATATGGTAATTATATTTAGTGTACATGGGTGTTTCATGGCTTGTCTGTCGTTTTAATATTTCAATTTCCTACAAATATGCTTCTTATAAACTTATTGGACTGTATAAATTTCTGTAGGAAATTCGACGGCAATGTTAATTTCGGAAATTCGGGTATTGGTTATTGAGCAGGGCTCGGTAGCAAGCAGTGTTAAATTTCGTACTGCTCGTGAGAACTACGAAATTTAACACCTTCTCCTAGAAATACATAACTAACAACAATAATCCACATGCTAATGTATCTATACCATTTACGTGTTTCTTCGCATTTATGTGGCTGTAGTCACCACCCGTGGAGCATGTACCGGTAATATACTGCTGACTCTGAAGTCATTTTATTGATTTCATGTAACCGTATTTCATCGTTATTTAACTAAACTTATTAGCTGACAATATGTCATTATTTGGCTTTTCACATTTTCTCGAGGAGTCACCTACCCTTTAACATGTGCAAGGGATTCGTCACAACTATTGATTCAATTATTTATTATTAAATTGGACCAGATCACCATTAAAGACAAACTAATTCAACTGGCTCCTGTCAGCATGCAATTTATTCACGCCATCTTGCGTTCGTTTGTGATAACTAAAAGAGTTATGTGGTAGTTTCATTTGAGCCACAAAGTGTCGCTGGTCATGTTCGCTGATAGAGGACAGTACAACTTATTTGTGATTGGTTAATTTTTTTTTCTTGTCCAGATAGAGAATATCTGGAAACGGGAACAATTATTTAGCCTAAGTTTCTGGTTTCTAAGTTTGAAGTTGCGTCTTGGTCCACCCCCATATACATCCATACTACATCCCTTTGAATATGCCCCCCCTTGCATACACATATCACATAATAATCACCTTGCTATTTCTAACGATTCCATATACAGATTACATGATGTGATACCTCCATGTTCCACGTTCTTCCATGTGTATTTCCATGTTATATCGTATCTTATGCGAATACATTAAGAAAGGACCAAAGTATCCTTGAGTTTATGATTGACAATTTAATCATCCCCCCCCCCCCCCAGACACACACACACTAGGAAAAGGCAAGCAGAAGTTCGCCCATGTGAAGAATACCAGGATTTCACTTTTCGGTCGACTTTTTATTGGAGTTTTATATATGAACATTTTTTTTTTAATTTATCTTTATTAAGTGTTTTATAGCGCTTATTTATGTCTTATAACCTGTACATATACTAATTCGTTTATTGTTTTGGTTAGATTCATCCCTTCTGTAACTTGTGTTTTTGGTGAAAGCCTGGTATTCTTCACATGGGGGTAACTGCAAAGTGAAATATAGCGGCAGAAAGTCTGGTATTCTTCATATGGGCCCAGAAGTTCCCCTTCTTGCATAGCTACTCAACTGAAATTAAAAATATGTTTCAATCATAATAAATTCAGTACTGAAGAAATATATTCCATCCTATACATAAGTCCAGTTTGGCTTCCTGTTAAATATTTAATCAATCTACAGAT